>PVIH01008478.1:0-90625 GCA_004025045.1 Sigmodon hispidus
TTTTAGTTTTACTATTTTCTTTGACTGATATATCTATTTGAGCTACTGAGTCTTCCACTTCAGAGATTCTATCTTCCATCTCTTGAACTCTGTTTGTTATGCTTGTATCTATAGTTCCAGCTTTTTTCTTCAGGTTTTCTATTTCCATTTTTGCCTCATTTTGCACCTTTTTTATTGCTTCTATTTCAGCTTTTATTTCCTGGCATGTTTCTTTCATAGATTTGTTCATCTCTTCCAATTTTTTGTTTGTATTTTCTTCTATTTTTTTAAGGCTTTTTTTCATATCTTCTTTGAGAGCTTCGATGAACATCAAAAAGGAATTTTTGGTGTTGCTTCCTTCTGTTTCTTCTTCATTGCTCAGTTTATGCCTTGTATTTGTAGGTTCGCCACTCTCTTCTGGAGTTACCATGTTGTCCTTTGTAGTATTATGTAATTTTTTGCACTGACGTTTGCCCATGGCTTCAGTGGTTCATGATTAGATGGGTCCTGGTCAGTTGTGGCACTCGGGTTTGTATGCCTCCTGTCACCTTTCTGGTCAGGGTCTGATTCTGTCTTTCAGAGACCCCTGCAGTTGTTGGTTCGCTCAGCTCGAGGTCGTGGCAGGGTTTCCCTCAGCAGGAGCTGTGGATGTGGTTAGGGGCAGAGTTTACCTGCCCCTGCTCCAGAGAGCGCTGGGATTCTGCAGCCAGCACTGGGTCCCGGGAGCTGAACTCAGTGGTTAAGAGTACTGGTTGCTCTTCCAAACGACCCAGCACCCTCATGGCAGTTCACAACCATCTGCAGCTCCAGTTTCAAGAATATATTTCTTCTGATCTTCACAGGCATCAGAAACATACATGAAGCATGTGCATACAGGAAAAACAATTATGCACATAAAATAAAATATAAAATCAGAAGTGCATTCTGAAGTTGCTTTCTAAATATCTGGGCAGCCACAGTAGTTGAATAAGCAGTTTCTAATAGAATGTAGAAGTGGAGAGTGAGATTTGGGGAGTTTTTAACCATTCAAGAACTGAGCATGGTGGTTTTATGTGTGCCTGAAATCCTTGTGAATCTTAGGCCAAGCACATTCTACAAAGTGACTTTAAATCATCAAGGGCCACAGAGCAAGACTGTCTCAGAAATAAAACATCACAGTCAAAGCAAAAAGTATTCTCTGCAAATTCACTCATGCCATAGCACTTAAGCTCAGTAGTTTGGGTATTAGAGAATTCATTGGTGAGTCTGGAGGTGATGGCCATAACCTTGTCAATGCCACCACTTGAATTTACATGGAAATGTCACATATTGTTCTGTGACAAATTAGAAGCATCAAAATGTTAATAATGGAAACTCCTCCACAGCTAATGTAAGGCACACATTTAACTAATGTTTTAATTACCTGACATACCTACTGATTCAGGCCAGGGTGGACTCATCTGGACATGTGTGAAGAGGCCGTGTCTACATTTTGTTGCAGTGTTATGTTTATTTAACTTTTAATTTGGATCCTTTCTGGTTTTGTAGTTCTTTATTTTAGTGACAGGTTCTTGCTGTGGTTCTGGCTGGTCTGGAATCTGTGATATTCCTGTCTCGCTCTCCCAAGTGCTGGAATTACAGGGACAACTTGGATCTTATATGTCCTAAGGCCTATGTGCTAGTCTGTGGAGCTATTTGGAAGTGATGAAATCTTTGGGAGGTAGAGACTAGGAAAGAGGATTAAGGCAGTACCCTTGAAGGGATATTGGCAGCTCAGACCCCTCTCTTCTCTCTGCTTGCTTCCTGGCTGCCATGATTGAGAAGTTTTGTATCAATACATGGTCCCCACCTCACAGGCCCCAGAACAATAGAACCTGCCTACCATAGACCAAAATGGTGGACTAAAACCAGCCATTTCCCCTTAGGTGTTGGTTGTTGTATTTCATCATAGTGATGGAATGCTGATTAACAGGTATTCCTATTGCTGTGATAATTTGTGGAGTTGGTACAACATACTGAGTCTTCATTTGGAGATTTTTGAACATCATGTATATCAGTCAAGACATGACAAATATGTTGTTGAAACCAACCCCAAATCTCCGAAGCTCGCATCAGAAAGGCCGATTTCTGACCTGTGTGTCTCTCCCAGGCAGGCAGAGTTCTTGTCCAGTTTGTCACTGGGATGATAAAACTCTCTCTACTAACATCTGTTCCCTGTCCACTGAGACAAGAACACAAAAGAGGACACTGCCCACTGTTAAATCAAGTCATTAAGGTACACAGCCTTTCTCTCTCCTGTGTGGGCAGGCACAATCCCTTAACCCCTGTACCAGGAGAAAGGGGATGTAAATCGGACAAGTGTCTAAGAGTTTGTACAATGGGAACTTGAGAGCTGTGTTAATGTCAACCACATTAGGAAACTTCTGATCTCACTGTGAGGCACAGGCTTTGCTCTTATGACTGGGTTTTATCTTTAGCACAGGCATTGAAATTGCTGCAAAGGAGCAAAAGAAATGCTCTGTACTTCATATAGCCTCCCAGTCCTCCTGCTTAGCTGTGCTGTGGTCACATATACATTGTTTAATCACTTTTACATGAAACAGTATTGCTTACCTCATGGGTTCTATTGAAGATAATATCGGGTGACATTCATTAAAGTTGTTTCACAGATTACTTATTAGAAACAGACATGATGTATTTATTATTGGGCTATTATGGTGTCAGCTCAGTTTACAAAAAAAGGTTTTGGTTTGGAAAGGTCTAAATAATATTGGAATTAATTTATGTGGAAATCAGCTGTTGAACCAAGTAGGTCTTTAAAAATCTTCAATCCTACCTAATGCATCTTGAATTATTCTTTATTAATTCAGGATGGAGGTGAAGGTACAAATTAGCTATTTTTCCTCTGAGTGAAACTACTTCTGGCCCTTCGTACATGTCCCTGTTAATGCATTTCATGGTGCCACAGGGGTATTTATTATTCTAGATTACTCTATAATATTGTTTCTGGGAATGTAAAATTGTGATTCAGTGAGTCTTATTTCAAATCTTGTTAAGTTTTAGCTGACTGGGATAATTGTGTGCCTGTGATGTATTTTTCTCTTTCAGGGTATATTGTATAGGTTAATTCTTTAAGTGAGATTATCTAATAGACATAAATCAAACCTGATCAATATGTCAGAAGGTTGTTTGTGCAAACAGCAAATGAGACAATTTTGTATTTATTTTCAAATAGGAGAAAGCCTTCCTGCTGGTGGAACAATGTAGATGACTCAGAGACAGAGCAGGGCATGTCAGTCAGCTTTCTTTCCTTTCTGCAATAGTTTGATTATATCAATGAATCAAAATTTTATTTCCCTGCTTGTTTTTTTCCTGGCCTCTGGATTCTCACTATTATTTAGAGGTTTTCAGAAACTGGTGTGTTATAGGCCTTGGGCTTAATTTCCAACTGGATAGTCACCATCATTGTTTTCGTTACTAACAGAAAGTAGACTAGTGTAAATTTCCCTCCGTCTTTTTCCCATCCCTGTGTCCCTGCCTTCTGCCTGCATCATGGCTTTTTCCTGAGATATACAGGCTCTTTTCACCTTTTAGAATCTAGTCTGGCTTGGAGGTTTCCTTGACTTAGAAGGGCTGGTATGTCAGTTCAGATCTAGTCTCAGGGTGTTTTGCTTATTGTGTTTCCTCTCATGGAACTGTCATGCACATAAATTAAACTAGTCTTTTCAAGGAAAGATGGCCCATGGAAAAGAGCCAGGTGCTTTCAGCCAACGCTATCCCCACACATGCATAACCACAGGCCTGAGGTAACTGCATATCTAGGTTGGGACACATCACTGGATGAGCAGATTTAAGGAGAAATGGCATATGTTAGATCACTAGTCTTTGAAATGTTTGGTGATATTACAACTGTTATAAACAGAATAGGTAAGCTTAATCTTTGTACAGCCAACAAACCAAACAAATAATGGTATTTATTTTCCAAGACATTCCTCAGCTGAAATATAAGTTTCAACAGATCTTCAGTCAAAAGAAATGTATTCTTGGGCTGGTGGGATACAGATGAATAGATAAAGAACTTGCCAGGCAAGTGTGATGGTCTGGATTCAAGCACAACAGAACTCATGTAATACCCCCAAAGACAGCAGGGGAGCACCAACCTGTAATTCCAGTTGTGCAGACAGACTTTCTTGCGTTCCTAGTTTTTGTTTGACCAAATGGCCTAAAAGGAAGCTAGGTCTCCCTTACACACATGGCTCATGCCCATTTGAAAACAGTGTTTTATTGTACTTTTAATTAATAATTTTAACTATCTTGTCACCAAATTCATGTTAAATGTATGAACATATCCTGTGTCAACTTCTACAAACTTTGTTTTCTGAAGTTGATATTTGTGATGAAGGATGAGACTAGAAGGGGGAATGGGGAAATCTGCTCTACATATTGCTTTTCATAATTAAAAAGATTATTTGCTGACATCCAGGACTGTTTCTCTCCTAGTTCTAGGGCACAGAGTGAGAACAAATGCAATTCTTCAGCATAGTGTTAGGTTTCTCCATTTCACATTCTGCCAAGCACTCTGTTTGCTTTCTGAAAATTGGTTTTTCACGGTAAAGAACACCATCAAAGCAACGCCAGAAATGCCCTGAACTCTTTTCTCCACAACAACATTTGGTCAGTGTAGAGCTGAGCTGTTGACAGATGTGAGTTACAAGGGGAAGGCTCTCCTGTGATGTTTACTCTCTTGCACTCGCTCTGGGATCCCTGGGCAGGAAGATGTTGTTACTCTACACTCCAATGGAAAACATGCACCTCTAAACTGCCATACCAGGAAGCTGAGTACATGCTTTTCCTACACACACACACTGTCTCTCCCCATTGGACTTCATTTCCACCTGCCACCATCTGCCTCATCACTGCCTACCCTGGAGTCCATCTGGACTTCCTTTGTGTCTACTGTGTGGGTTTCCCCTCCCACCAAATCAAGCCAAGTTAGCATTATCAGAAACCTTCCCAGTCACCAGCTGCTACATTTCTGCAAATTTTGAGATGTGCACTGAATGGCTAAATCCCTTGAAATGAGTCATGCTACCTCAGAGGCTTTGTACTGTGCTCTGCTGTGTTAGCTACATATGTTGATTTGATTTGGGACATTGGATTGATGAGCATGTGCAGGGGTTTATTTTGTGAGGTACAATTTAAGTAGGTTCGAAATGTCCAATCAAGGATGGTATGTCTTGTAGTAAGATTATGTTGGTAATGTTGTAAATATTTGTCTTGCTTACAGGTTTAATAAAAAGTTGATTGGCCAAAGACAAACAAAAAGTATAAGTGAGGCTATAAGGCTAAAATAAAAAACTCAAAAACATCTCAGAGTAGACATAGATGTCAGTCAGTCATTAGAGCTGCCACAGTCATGACAAGGAGATAGTAGCAGACACAGAGAAAAAAACTTAAATACTGCTATGAGAAAAGGTACCAAGTCACGCAGCTAAACAAGATGGGTTAAGTTTAGATAAAATGTTAGTAAGTTATATGCCTGGGTTACAACAATGTCTGAATGATAAAGACTTGAGACTTTAAGGTCTGTTCACTAATGTCACTTATGACTCTGACATTTATTGAGTTTGCATTCTTGGACAGTTGCCTTCATTCTCCAAGACTCAGGGTCTCCTTTAAAAATAGTGTAGTAGCATAGTCTACCTGGAATACCATCTAGTGGTATTTCTTGAGAGGATTCAACAGGTTGCTTTTTGGATTTAGAATGTCCAGGGAGTTCCATCTTTTAATTTTTTATCTAATAAATATGTCAGGCAAATGTCAAGGTTAAGCCCCAACTCAACAAAAATATGGTTTATTTGTTGTGAGGGAATTTGGATACTTGAGTCAACTAGTTATACTATTTCTACAATAAGAAAAGAAAGGGGCATGTTGGTGCTCAATTAACTCTCTCTCTCTCTCTCTCTCTCTCTCTCTCTCTCTCTCTCTCTCTCTCTCTCTCTCTCTCTCTCCCTCCCTCCCTCCCTACCTCCCTCCTCCATGGACTAGTACCATGTATATTGGGGGTGAGGGAAAGCTGCTGTTTACTTAAAATTTTGTGGGCTGAAGTTGGTTGCTCTGTAACCATTGTCCTCTCCAAACATGGCATTATGGCGGTTTTAATCAAAGTGTGGTAGCAGTCTTCTGACATCCCCAGGCCTAAAATAAGTTCCTGGGTTCACATCTGTAGGAAGGGGTAGGTTTATAGCTTTTTCATGAGCATTGCCCCTTCCCTGGCTTCCACTGGCCTTTATGGGCTTTCGAAGGCTAAGTTGATACTCTGTCTAAATGGTTCTATTAGAAAAACCAAGCTGATATGCTCCTCTGAATGTTGTATGAGTGGTCTTGTTGGAATTGCTTTCTCTGAAGCCGCAGGCAGATCCAATGCCTGTCATTTTTAGTTAGTTCTTGCATTTTCTTTTAGGACTTCTGTTATTTACCTTTTTCATTGTTCTGACCAAACAACTGGCAAAAGGAGCTGAAGAAGATCTATTTTGGCTCATCATGGAAAAGTGTAGTCTGTCATTGAGAAGTCATGGCAGCAAGAGGGGGAGGCACCTGAACACGTGGATTTCACAGGCAGGGAACAGAGGGACATAAATACTAGTGTTCATCTTGCTTTTGTTCTTTCATATAGAGACCCAGGCCCATGGAGTTATATTACCTACTGTTAGGATGGGTCTTCCCACCTCACTCATTGCCCCTCACAGACATGCTCAGAGGTTTGTCTCCTAGGTGATTTCTAGATCCTTTCAAGTTGACAATTAATATTAGCAGCCATGGGCCTATATTTCAGTGCCCAGATATTTGTCAGCTTACCTCATTCATGATCTGTCATCAGGTGATGACAGTAACCTTCTGGTGAAAACCCTTTGGACCAAAGTCATATTTTGCTTATTTAAGGAACTCAAGATCAGGCAAGAAGATGTCTTATGTATCTCATTTGTGTTAGTTAATATCACATTACAACCACAAAAACCTGATATAAACAAAGAGAAGATAGTTTTATGTTGCTCATGGTTTCATTCATCATGGTGTGGAGGGCATGGTAGAGCAGAACAGTTGATATCATGGCTTCTAGTAACAGAGAAAGAAATTACAAGGAAGGGCCAGAGCAAATAGTTTCTGCAAAGACTTGCCCTCTATGACCTGCTTCCTCTAGCGAGGACCCATACTCCAAGCTTTACCATCTTCCATTAATTTATTAAATTTTAATTATCCACTGAGAATTTCATACATGAATATAATACTTTATGGTTGTACCCATCCCAATTTCCTTCCTCCAACCCTTCTGGATACCCTCCTAACACATCACCCTTCTAGACTCATGCCTTCTTCATTTATTTTAATAACAAACCAGGCACAATTAATGTTGTCCATATATGCATGGGTATGTGCCTGTCCACTAGGAAGGGGAAGAAAAATGGCTCATCTTCTCCCAACAGCTGTCAACTAAAGTAGCTTCTCATTTAGGGTGGGCCTCATGGGCTTCTCCCTCATCCATGACTATTCCCATAGATTAATCCACTGAAATCTATAGAGCCTTTATGTTATATGTCTTTAGAAAGGTTCTCACAGACATATGCACAGGTTCTACTGATCTCATAGACCAATCTCAACCCATAAAGGTGAAAAGAATAACCATCACAAAGCCTTTGTTTATCTGAAGGTGATGAGAGAAAGCTTATTTTATTCTTTTTTTTATTCTTATGTGTAACAGAAATACATATTAATGTATTTGTGGAAGAGAGGGAAATATTAATTAATTATATTAGGCAGACAAAAATTAGCTATGTATATGGATTTTTCATAATCTGTAATAAATTCAATTAGGAAGTTATAGAAATAATTAAATGTGTAATATTTTCTTCATTACCCACATTTATCATAAGCAATATCCTGTGAAAACCTATCTTTCTTATGCGGGTGAAGGAACATTTTGTGTTTCCCAGAAAAACTGAGCTTCATGGAGGTTGCACGGGCTTATGGAGGGGAACCTTTTTATGGGGTTTGAGCACAGGATGGGGCTGTTCACATTGTCTGGGGCAGACACACAACCCAAGCAGCATTTTTGCTTTTCTTATTTCATCAGAACTGAAAGTACAGAGCAGGAGGGGTGTTCTGTTTCTGAGCTTCAGAGCAAATAGAAGTATCCTGGATAATGTTTTTTTCCAAATAGTAGGGCAGAGAGTTTCTCTGTCTCTTCAGGTAATGTCCAATGCCAAGCATTTTGAAAACATTTTTTTATGTCATTGAGTTCAGACTTTATTTTTGGAAATGCTTTTGTAAATATTCCTTAGATTTACTTACCAATAGTAGTTCAATAGCTCTGTTTTCAGATAGGATATTTTTCCCATTTTATTGTGTGTGTGTTTGTGTGTGTGTGTATGTATGTGAGTGTGTGTGTTTGTGTATGTGTGTGTGAGTGTGTGTATGTGTTTGTGTGTGTGTGAGTGTGTGTGTGTTGTAGTATGCATGTGGAGGTCAGATGACAGCTTTCAAGAGTCAGTTCTCTTGTTTCACAGTATGGGATCAAGGATCCACCATCTTGGGTTATCAGGCTTGTTAGAACGTGTCTTCGCCCTCACCTGTCCAACTCTTGGTGGTGGTGCTGGATTTATTTATTTCTTTATTTTTGATATAGGGTCTAACTATAGCCCAGGTTCACCTCTAGCTCATAATCTTTCTGCCTCAGCCTCCTGAGCCATAATATTGCAGGCATTAGCCTCCATTTCTGGTTCTATGGAGCATTTGGTTAAGCCATCTTGGAAGAACAGAGTATCAGAAAATGAGATTAGCCAACAACTTGCATTGAAAAGTGAGTTTTCTACCTGACCAAGTGTCATACCTACTGATGGGATTTACAGGCCTATTTAAAAAAAAACAAAAACAAAAACAAAAAAACGCACTATAGGCTCATTAGCTTCCAAGGTATTTGGGAATTTTTGTTGTTGTTGTTCCTTTTAATGTTTTTATTGACACATGTTCATTATATGCCATAATGGATTTTATATGATATTTTTATACATGGGTGTCATATATTTTGATTGTATTCACTATCTACTACTCCTGCTGCCCTTTTCCCAACTAGTCTCCATCTAAATATCTCAGTGACTCAGCAAGTGTCTCTCCAGGTGACTTATAGGATCAGGGCACCTTACTAGCAGCTATACCACTGAAGATAATTTTCCCTAGAACCCTGGAGAGCCAGAGAGGATGGAACTTTGTTTTAGCTGTTTTTAGTTGAGCATCTTGTGCTACCATATGAATTTGGAAATTTTGAAATTACTACTTTGGAAAGTAAAGAGTGAGAGTTGATCATTTATCTTCTGGTCTAACTGTAGAAGCAAGTTCTTTAGAAAGCCAAGCTGTCTGTGTTGAGCATTTAATGTATCCTCAGACACATAGTTGTTGTCCTGCCTTATCCTGCAATGTCAAGTTGGCCATCATGCTGGGATTACTGAGAAGAAGAGGAAGGAGCAGTCATGCTGAGCCAGCGCATTTACGTTGCTCCTGGAAATCAGAGAAGTTAGAAGACACAAACTTAGAAGTGGGAAGGAGGCATGTAAGGATAAAGACATAAACTCTAGGCAACCCAGTGTGTCTTTGATTGTATAAAGCTATGGACCTAATCCCAGACCCGTTTGTGCCAGACACACGAGGGAGAGCATTTGTCCGTTAGGAAGATTTGAGTGGCACTTTCCACTCCTGTCCAGTGTGTTCCAATTTAGGAAGGAGGACAACAAAACTAATGTTCATCTCTCAACATAACAGGCAGGGAGGAAAAGTTATTAGAGATGTGACAGGGGAACCTTCTGCCTCCTAAGGTAGAAGATGACATGTGGTGTCATCGTAGGGAAATAATGCTTTTATTCTAAATAAAATCAGGTCAGATTGGAGGTAGCTGCGTTTCAGTGGTTGGTATTACATTGAAATTACATTTTACACAGATATGCGCAAGTTTACTCATAAGCAAGGCAGGCTTGCACCAATGTGCTTCCTCTCCAGAACACACTCTGTGTTTTAAAGCTTTCCACTTCACAGTGATGCTTTCTCCAGCCCAGAAAGGCCACAGCAGGGTCACATCTCTGCCTCCCTCGGTTCTGAGTCATAAGCTCATTAAAAGAAACCAGCTGTTATAGTTTTTAAGTTTTTGTCTCTGAATGTAAAAACTTAGCTTAAGATGCACGTGGTCTTTGAGTCTCTGTGTGTGTGTGTGTGTGTGTGTGTGTGTGTGTGTGTGTATGCATAAACCTGTGTGTGCCATGCACACTTGTGCATGTAGACACCAGAGGGCAATCATATTGTTTTTAACAGGTTATACATACTATCCACCTTGGTTTTGTGTGTGTGTGTGTGTGTGTGTGTGTGTGTGTGTGTGTTTGTGTGTGTGTGTGTGTATGTGTGTGTGTGTGTTTTCTGAGAGTGCTTTTCAGTAAAATATAATCCCCAGATTTGGGTAAAGTTGGTTGGCCAGTAAGCCCCAGGGATGGGACTAGGTCTGTCTTTTCAGTGCTAAGATTGCAAGTCTGTGCTGCAATGTCTATATTGCTGTGTGGCTGCTAGGGACTGGATTTGGGTCTTTCTGCTTATAAGACAAGCAGTTTTCTGACCCAGGACCTGGCTCATCTCTCTTAAAGTATATGATTGAATAGTAACATGCAGCATTATGTTTGTTTTAAGGTACAGAAATGACTCTTTTTTTTGTTGTTGTTGTTATTATTATTATTATTTCATTATAGAGGTCATGTGTTAAATATTTTATATTTACTGACTCACCTAGTATTCTACCTTCTAATCCTTGGAAATTTTTATCTTTTATTGGTCTTTTGTGACCCTACCTTAGCTGTCTATGAGGCATTAAACATTTGTAGACAAACCGTAGATACTTACCCAATAGTGATCTCACTTCTGTGTATCTTAGCAACATTATGAAACAGCAGAATAGATTGACTGGATGTGGTACATTCCATAGCAATAGATGAGAAAATAGAACTTGGAAATGTCAGTGAAAATTCAGTATCAGGAAAGTAGGTCATGGTGGAATCGAGGGATTCCAGAAGTCATGCTGATTTATCACATCAGCTACACAATTGGCCAATGAAAAAGATACATACACATCATAAATGTGAGCAGTGGGCTATTGGAGTAATGCTTCTGAAGGACCATGTTTTCTCATTTTCACAGGCTTGTGTAGCTCCTGCATACTGGCTCTAGGCCTAGGCATGTGACCTTCTCTGAAATGGAGGCTGACAATGAGTGAGGCTACCAGGGTATGGCCTCACTGTGTGAGTTCTGGGTAACTCTTCTTCCTCTTCCATGAGAAAGTTTGAATTTTGTAAGTGGAATGAACTGTGTTCTCCTCTCAGAGTTTGATTATATGTATTTTAGAAGTAGATTCTTAGACAAAAATAAATCCTTCTTCAACTTTAAAACACCAGGCCAGATGTTCACTATGCGTGACATGAGGCTCAAGGCATTTGGTAGAACTGACACTCCACATCGCGTTGCTTTTCTTTCTTAGACGCCATAAATCCACTGGCCTGCACCTTAGAGAACAGAGATTTGTTGACATGAATTCAGTGCACTTCCAACCTGCATAGTAAGAATGTTTTGATTTCTTTACCAGGGTTGGTTCTTTTGCCAAGTTTTGCAGAACATACTTTTGGCCTTGGCAAGGCTCTCTATAGTCACTATTCCATTCCATCTAATTTCCAGAGAGCAGCATTTACCATTTCTCTTGGTGCTCCTGGGAGTGACACACATGAAATTAATATGTGACAGCAATAGGTTGTGTCCCTGAGACATTCTAACTTGGGTGGCACTAAGGGCTTCTGAAAGTTGGAAGCTACATCTAAGTGTTTTATTTCTGGCTTGTTTTGTTTGAAAATGTATTTGCTCATAAGTAGATGGAACTTGTAAAATTACATAGGAAAGCATGAAATGCTTATCTGTTCACTGTTACAATGAGTATTCTGCTGATGAAAACACTGGATGGATAATAGAAATCTCACTGTCAATTCAGAAATAAAATGATTTAGAAATGGAGAAACAAATAGAAGACAATGCCCCAGAGTCCAGGTGCCCATTGACAAGTGAAGAAATGATATAGGTTGGTATGGACTTTGGAAATAGAAAGTTCTCAATTTTGTCATAAAAGTTAACTAAGAGTGTAGAGATGGTTTTATGTATTTTTGGAAGTTTATTTTCTTGTTTAATCGGCATGCTCATTAGTTTATGATAGACTTGATACAACCTAGAGTTGCCTAGGATGGGGGTCTCTCAGTTGAAGATTGCTTTCATGAGATTGGCCTATGACTGTGTTGAAGAGACATTGTCTTCATTGGCTTTTAACATAAGAAGGCCCAGACCACTTACTTGAGTGACACTGACCCTGGACAAGTGGGCCTGGGCTGTATAAATGCGGTGGCTTAGCATGAGCCAGGGAAACCGCCAGTAAGCAGCATTCCTCCCTGGTTTCTACTGCAGTTCCTGTTTGAGTCTCTGCCATGACTTCCCTGAAGGACAGACTATGAGCTGGAAGGGTACAGTGAGATCAATCTTTTTCTCCCCACGTTGCTTATGGTCAGAGAGTTTTATCACGATTACAAAGTAAACTAGAATAATCAGTAAAGAGTACTGAATTTGTATCGTGTGTCTAGGTCCCACGGAAAAAAAACAACATACAATGATGCAGTGAACACGACAGGCCTATGTTGTGTTACGTAGACCCTACTGAGCATGCCAAGTCACACAGCCCCTCAATGACAGAGCTGAGATTTGAACATGGGGAGTTTCACCTTTGATAGTTAGTGTTGGTTAACAACTTGACAGGATCTGTAAACACCTAGAAGACAAACTTTGGGGTACACCTGAGAGATTTTCTTGAATAAGTTATTGATGTGGGAGGGGACACCCTAAAGAAAGGTGGTGGTGCCATTTTCTGTGATTGGGTCTTGGACTGCATAACTTTCTCCATCACATGATTTCTTAACATTTAGTTATAAGACTAGCTTTTAATAGATGAATTATTTCTTTAACCCTAGATGTCCTATTCTGTCCTGTTTTTAACCAGTCATCCTTAGGGAGAAAGAGAATGAGAAAGGGAGAAGAGGAGAGGGAGGAAGAGGAGAGTAGAGGAAAGGAGAGAGAGAGAGAGAGAGAGAGAGAGAGAGAGAGAGAGAGAGAAGGAAAACAAAATGAATAATGGAATAATGGTCCCCATTTCAAATCTCTGGTCTAAAAGCAGATGATTGAATGAGTAACTTTAGAAACAGTAGTTTAGTAATTGAGATTCCAAACTGTAATGACCAAAGCTCCATCCCCAGAGAGACCATCGGAGACAGAGATGTCTGAAATGCAACATCAAGGTTTATTGTTAACGTGATATAAGCCAGGCAGGGAGCTTGTTACCTGCACCTGCACCCAAGAAGAACTGAGTACCCTAAATTATACAAGCTTTTTATAGGTTTATAACTACAAGGCAAGATTACTTGGGGCCAAGGGTGCAAGTGTGCTGCTGATTGGCTTGTGCTTAGGGACATTTTACAGTTTAACATTCCTGGACCCCACCTGGGTGGGGTAGCCATCTTACTGCCTTAGGATTGGAACATCCAGATGTCCTTAGATATTGCTTAGCTTGTTCTTGGAATTGGCCAAGCTCCTGCCAGGAATGTGAAACTGAACCTTATTTTACCTTTATAATATAAAATGGCTACTAGAATGCAAAATGGGGTTTCTTAAGCTAAGTTTACTGTCTTCACAAACCTTATAGTAGGAAGGGGTGACTGATGCTGGCTTGGTTGAGAAGTCAGTGGGAATGAGCAATCAATGATGAAAAAGTCATATCACATGGGTGTCTGTGTGATCTGGATGCTGATATGGGTGGCAGAACTCAAGGACTACAGAGAGGCTTTGGCTATTTCTGATGGTTTGTTACTGTTTAGAGCATCCACATCCGGCTGTGACTATTCTTGCCAGTGCTGTATTTATCTCCTTTGAATTTATGGAAATGGAGAATGCTCATAGATAACATGTTGCAACAACTCAGAAAGTTTTATAATTCAAAAGGATTTCCTTCTTTGACATTAACCACTTCTAGTCCCTCTCTGTGAAGACAACTGTGTTTAAGTCTTAAATGATTCCTTTTGCTATTTTTTTTTAATTTATCAACTTTACTTCCCAATTCATTAACGTCATGATCAGTTTAATATGTAGTCATTGTTTGCTGGTGTCCTTTCGCTTTTGATTTCCAAGATTTTATTCATTCCTTGTAATTGATCCTTCCACATTGCTGCTGGTCAGACTATAAATGTTTCTTTTCTCAAAATTTTCTGATAAAAAGAAATCCTTTTTTTTAAAAAAGATTCATTTTATTTTAAATCATATGTATGCATGTGTATATGTATTCACAAAAACAGATGCTTGCAGAAGCCAGAAAGGGACATTTTAGAGTCGGGAGCTAGAGCTATGGGCAGTTGTAAGCCTCTAGGTGTGGGTGCTAGGAACTGAATTTGCATCCTCTGAAAGGGCACTACACTCCTTTCCTGAGCCATCTCTCAGCCCTATAAAACCAGGTCCAGTGGTATTTCTGTCATCCTTCTAGTCACTATGACTATAGTAACTTCTCAAAGTCAGTGCTTCACCTGCCTCCTCTGTTTTATTTCTCTGAAATGGTGGGTTTTCTTTAGGTTCTAGGCTAATGTAAGTGGCAACACTCACAGCAAATTAACACACATCTCAGGCTTCATTCTTCTTCAGTTGGGAGCTGTCATCTCAAAGCCTCATGCTTTGGAAAGGAAGACTAGTTCTCCGGAGGAGTGTGTGGATTTCCTTTAGCCTCTGTGGACAAAGTATGTCTGGGCCAGCATGGGCCAGCACCATTATATACTAATGATTATCTTGAGGATTTATGGGTAGAGTTCTGAGGCGCTGAAGAAAATCCATTAAAAAATACATCTCATTGTTCAGAAAATTGAAAGACTAATCTACCAAGAAACTTAACAGAAAAAAATTAGAATAGCAAATAGTAAAACCAGTTGAGAGAACATTATTGGAGTATTGGTCTAATCAGGGAAGACCTGTTAAACTTGGACCTTTGTCAGCAATTCCACAGCAGCCAGGTAGGTTCCCCACACTTTGCCTGCTTCCTTATTTTAGAGTTAATCTTGAATTTTCAGTTATGTGTGGGCAGGTCTCTCTCTCTCTCTCTCTCTCTCTCTCTCTCTCTCTATCTCTCTCTTTCTCTCTCTCTCGTGTGTGTGTGTGTGTGTGTGTGTGTGTGTGTGTGTACATGAATGCAGGTGCCTGCAGAGGCCAGAAGAAGGAGTCAGAGCCCTTGCAGCTAGAGCTACAGGTGGTTTTAAGGCTCCCAACATGGGTGCTAAGAACAGACCTTGGGAACTCTGAAAGAGTAATAATGTTCTTACCCACTGATCCATCTGTCCAGCCTTATCTAGTCACTTCCTTCACATCCCAATCACTTTGTGTTGGATAGACTCAGTGATGAAAATAACAGGACTTATCCACACTCTCTTGTAATGCAATTTAAGAACTTTGGAATTTTCACTTTTCCCCTAAGGGAAGAAACAATAAGCAGGGAAGTGATCCAAAGTCTTGAGCAGCTACACCTCTAAGACATTCACTGTCCTGGAGAGAGGCTTGCTGACTTGTTCCAATCAACTTGTATCTCTGGATACAACTCTTTCTTTTTTCCTTTCCTTTCTTTTCTTCTTCCTTCCTTTCTTTCTATTTTCTTAGTTCCTTTTTCTTTTTGCTTTCCTTCCTTTCTTCCTTCCTTTCTTCCTTCCTTACCTAATTTCTTTCTTTCTTCCTTTTTAACCCTGAGTCCCACAGCTTTATACTCTGCCTGGATTTCTGTCTCCTTCTATCTTGTAATATGTGCCCATCATTCATTTACCTACAAATCTTCCTCATTAATTCTGCCCATAGCTCATGGTGGGATTCACTGCTGCAGCCTAAAGAACATAATAGAAAATTGAAGGGGTAGACTGGCCCCCACCTGTGCATAGTAAGTCCTGAACCTCATTTTCTTAATTCTCACCTTCAGTTTACTTATACCCCAGTGTCTATAGATTCCAAAAAATGGACTTTTGAGGGATCTACCAGGAAGTGAAATGCCTATGTCTCTTTCAGTATGTTCTGAACTTTCTGTCCAAGCTGTTGATGTAGCCATAAGGCTATCTCCTTCCTTCCAGAAATTAGTAAAAATATCTAGTTTGCCCATCCAATCTTCTCTGCTCTCTTGATGAATTACTTTTGCCCTATATTTGTTTTGAGTCAGGTTCTTATATTCCCTATATATATATAACTCTGAGTTGTATAACTGAAAATGACCTTGTGTAGCCATCAGTTTTCTGACCTGTCTGGGCCAATGTCTGGACAAATATCTACCTGCAGTTCCACAGCTCCTTACAAGATAATTATTCAGAGGCTTTTATAAATTATAAACTGTTTGGCCTATGGCTCAGGCTCATTACAACTAGCTCTTATAACTTAACCCATTTTTATTAATCTATTATATTACCACGTGTTTTGTGACTTTATCTGTGTTCCATTACATCTTGCTTCCTTAGGCAGCAGCCTGCAGTGTCTCCTGACTCTGCTCTTCTTCTTTATCTCTTCTTGGATTCCCTGACTGTCTCTAAGCTGCCTTGTTGTAGGGTGAAACCTTCGTTACTAATCAATGAAAACAAAGCATTCATAGGATACAGAAAGGCATCCCACATCACTTCCCCTATTCTATATGATCAAAAAGGAATCTTTTCATTTTAACATAGTAAAATTACATATAACAACACAGTTCTCAAGCAAGAATTATAGTTACAATATCTAGTCTATTTGTATTTAGGAAAATTAAAGAAAATATTCTATCATCTATCTTATTTTGTGAGGCTAAAGTTTAATAACTAATTTACCTTTTATTATAGCTAAGAAAAACTATAATTATAGATATCTAGTCTTTAACTCCATCAAAGACCACAGAAGGATACAATATTACCTGAGTAAACAGGAGGTGCATTGTAAGCACTTCCAGAAATGACAGAGATGACATCTGGTTGCATTGACAGTCACACAAAGTTCCTTTGTAACATTGGGGTATCTATCTCCAGCCTATAGTCCTAGAGTCTTTGACATACCTTTCACTGAAGCAAAAAAATTGCAGGGCTGCTCTGCCCATTCTGACATAGCTCATCAGTCGCTTCTCCTTGTGTCCTGCAGAATGTCTGGCAGTCTCTGTGAAACAGGAACCTGAAGGACTATCTCAGCTTGCTTTGACAAGGTTCAGAGGTCACTTTTCTATGGGTCCTACAAGACAAGGTTCAGAGGTCACTTTTCTATGGGTCCTACATGTCCACTTATACAGTTTACTGTCAAGCAGTTGAGGCAACAGTAGTCTGTTGCCCAATGGCTAACTTTTGCCACAAAGAAGATAAACTCCATATGGAGATTTCTTTGATACCCATGATCCTCCTGATGTAGATTGATCTTGCCAAAACAGACATGTTGATCTTGCCAAAACAGACATGTCTCATTGTCTAGAAAAGTCTAAATTTTTAAAGTATTTTAAATACCATATTTGGTAGGTATTTGAAGTGTTTGAAGATTACCTATCTAACTGAAATGTATGTTTGGATATCTATAAAAGTTAACCAGCATGACTGTAAGTTTTATTATCCTAGATGACTAATTATTAATCTATATTTTTAATTATATATTATAATTTTAAATGAATTTAATAAGCAATACCTTAAACAAGAGTGAAAATATAGTATAACAAAATTAGCCTTAAATTTGTATCAATAAACTAAAATCCATATCAATGTAAAGTATTTAAAACAAATAGTTGCATTTTAAAAGTAGATTCAATAATCTAACTTTTTATCCTATCATATCTATATCCCCTTTTATTATTTAGAAAGAGACTGAATATGACCAAGAAAATCTCTTAAAATAAAAAAAAACTATTTATAAATGATATTTTGCGAATTTGGGCATAGTTTTTCATACTACTTCCTGCTGACTAGGTACTGGTAATCTTTGAGAAACTTTGAGGTTGGATCATTTAATTCAGCATTGAAGCTAATGTAGATTTTGGATCATCTGGGCTATCTCTTCCCATTACAGATTTTTCAGGAGGTTTTCCTTGATCAAAAAATATTAGGCTGGAAGCAATCCATAGGTCATCATCTTCTGTGGAAACAAAAGCAGAACCTCTTTTCCAAAGCAACATATCCTTAGACCCAAATTTCAAAGTCAAGATGTCTTTAAAATATATATTTTGATTTAACTTACCAGCTTTTACAATCAAATGTCTTTCTGTAGTTAGCTCATTAACAGTTAAAAAATTAAAAGAAAACACAATAATGTACATAATCCAGACTCTTTGTGTATTTTCTATCTTTATGTGGCTATTTCTTTTAAATTATTTTATTGTCTCTTAAAGAGTTTATTTTTAAAACATTTTATTTCTTTATATAGCTACCTATACTCCTTGACCTCTTTCTTTCAAGCCTATGTACAGTTTTACACACATTGTCACCAATTTAGAGATTTCCTCCATCTGAATTCATTTTACTGCAAATCTTTAATCATTTTTGACCAGGTGAGTTTTTAAATTGCTGAACTGTGTGGCTAGGACTTTTTGCTTGCTGAATCCACCCAGCTTGGCTTTTCAATACAGCTTAGGTACCAATGAGTCACACTTAACATCCCAATTCTGGGAAGCAGTATTAAGTAGCATGGAGCTATGTTTTTAAGACCAGGACTGTGCCCCCAAACCTATAAGCAGTGGCTAGGAGAAGCCTCTTTGTACAGAGACCCATGAAATAGACTGTGGAAATCAGCCATGCAGCTTAGCTCATGGCAGCTGATGGACAGCTACATCTCTAGGAGATGAGTCTCTGCACGGCTCCTGGCATGAAACTGTGAGATTAGAAAGCCCAGTGTGGCTCCATTTCTATGCCTTCAGAATCCTTTTTAAATTTTCTCAGGTCTATGTATATCAGTACTGGACTGTGAGTACCATTTGTAGTCAGAAGTTTTCTGACCCATCTGGGCTTGATGTCTGAACAAATCTCTTTTACCTATAATCCCACAGCTGCTTATAAAATAATTGCTCAGAGGTTTATATTAATTACAAACTTTTTGGCCTATGGGGGCTTGAGATATGGATCAGTGGTTGGGAGCAGTGGCAATTCTTCCAGAGCCTTGAACTTCTGATTCTCCTGTTTCGAATTCCTGAATGTTGGGAATATAGGCGTGTAGCAGCACTTCCTATTTAAATGGTGCTTAGAACACAACACAGGGCTTCGTGCTTGCTGAGCAAGTACTCTGCCAACTGAGCTACCCCACCACCACCACACACACACTTTGACTCATTATTTTTCAAATGTTTTTACTATTGCTTCACTGGGGTTTTGAAAGGATTAGAGTTAAAATGTAGACATTGGCACAGCCATTTTTTCAAAATGCTTGATACATTTAGAAAATAGGAAAAGCAAATACAGTCTCATTGCTAGTTGTTCTCTGTGTTCTCCACTGTCTGCCTGGCTCCCATTCACCCACATCAGGGGATGAATAAACAAATGTCCTCTCTATAGGATTGGGTACCAAATGTTACAGGTTTTGTTTACCTTGTGGTTTCTGTTACATCTACTTATAGGCATCATTGCAGGTCAAAAGCCACTGTACACATTCTACACACAGACAGGAGGATCGGAAGTCCAATAACCATCTCTTTACAAAATGGGTGGCTTTGCTAGACTTGATCAACACAATGAAATTTTCTTATCCTGGTCTACATGAATAGTGTTTCAGGTGATATCAGTTCTAGGTGAGCAGTGATGTATTTGAGACCTAAACTAGTCCCTCAATATTCATAGATATTATTGAATATTTATTAGAAAAGGCAGGCTTAAGATTATATACTCTTCTAACTATGAACTACTTTCTTTCTCCATCAGTGTAGATACTGAGTAAAATCTTGATAGTTGTTTTCTATGTGTCTTTTCTCTTCACAGTATGAAAGGAACATTTTAAAAAAGAGAATTTCCTAAAGCTGGAAAGATGGCTCTGTGTTTAAAAATCATGCTATGCAAATGTCAGAACTGAGATTCAATCCCAAGAACCCATGTAAATGCCCAGCAGTGTAGGGGCCTGCTTTGGAAGGCATAGATTTTGAGTCCCCAGAGCAGGCTGGCTAGGGATACTAGCCATATTGGAAAGCTCTTGCTTTGACTGAGAGACCCTGTCTCAATGAATGATGTGAAAGAGATATAGATCAAGAGTACACACACACACACACACACACACACACACACACACACACACACACGTGCTGTGACACTTATGCAACCCCCACCCTATGCACATCATACAGACACAAATAACCTGACATCTCAACTATAGAGAGAACAACTTGTTTACACACAAAGTGAGTACAAGCTGAGAACAGGAAACATTAACTTGAGAGCAGAGTTGCAGTGCCACCCACATGCACAGTAGGGCAGCAGAAAAGGAAGCATTACAGATACCCTGCATCATCAGTAAAGGGCTGGGGGGTATGAATGGCTGTAACACAAATGCGGTGATTTTTAGTGGCTCAGAACACTGTGGAAAACCAGGTTTTTTGCACACCTTTATTAAGGTGGTTGGTCCCATGAGCTGAGTATGTTTCCCTTTTATTTTATCTATGCAGTATTTTCACACCAATCAAAAGTCCCTTTGTGTCAGATGTTCAGCCTGACATTTGTATATGCAAAATGGAAAGAGAAGGGTTAGCTGGGAAGTTGTCCTAGGTGAGTCATGACCCTCATGGAACCTCCCAGGGTGGAGAAAGTGCCTTCTCAGGAGAATCAGTGTGTCTGGCCCTTCCTTATGGCTACTCGGTGGTTCTCAGTGCTAGCTCAGTTGGCTTTGTTCATCCATTGCACCACAGCCAGACTCACTCCCTCATCCTTCTTTCAGCATCAGTAATAAATAACATCTTCCCTGGCAACTCACAGAGCTCGCTTGTGTGCTGTACATAGTAGTGTTCACTCATGTGTGTCAGCAGGTGCATGAACACACAATGTACAGGCCAGAAGAGGACACTGTGGTCTCCACCTTATTCCCTTGAGCCAGAATCTCTCATTGGAACTAGAGCTATGCTGGTGGCCAGAATTTCTCAGAGACAGTCCTGTCTGTCTCTCACAGCAGTGGGTTTATGGGACTGCACAGACTACCCAGCTTTTCACATGAGTGCCGGGGTTTGAAGTCAGGTCCTTATGCTTATGCAGCAGATGCCACTACTCATTGAGCCATACATTTTATTTTTATTTCAATGTTTGAATCTTGAAACTCTAAGCACTGTGTTTGTTGTTCTTCCCAAGATAATCTGTAAGAGCCCCATTTGACCCCATAGCCTATGAGTCTTCACAACACTGATGCTCAAGGAAGGACGGGATCATATAGTGACTAAAATATATGAGTCTGGAGACTAGGGGTGAATTCGACATTCCTTTAATTGAATATGTGCCCTTGGACAAGATCTTTAGTCTCTCCCTGCCTCACTGAGTATGTGAAAATCTGTAAACAAAACTTATTTTGTAAAAAGAATTTCTTAAAGTTTTAAGCCTGCATATACATGGTATGTGGGGCTCTTCATGAAATAAGGATCCTGAAGAACTGTTTTGGGTCTGGGGGTCAGGGTCTTTGTTTCCGACAGACTACCTGGCAATGTGAGTGATGGTGATGAGCAGAACACATGTAAGCATCTTGAAAAAAAAACCTTCAAACTAGTCTTGTCCCTGTAAGGGATGCCTGCAGCAGCAGCACCATTCTCACTGTAACAGTGAGCAACATCAGACTCCTGATTTTCTGAAGTAAATGTCTCTTACTGACTCCATACTTTCCTCAACATTGTCCTGTGAAGATAAAAAGTTTGTGGATGAGAGTAGAGGGAAAAAGTTTGTGAATTTGGAAGTCTTATTTTGTTTAATTTTCCTGAAAATTTACAAAGAAGAAGGAGGAGTAGGTGAAGTAATATAGGAAAGTGGAGAAGGGAGGTGGAAGAGCTGGGTTGATGGTCAGAAGACCCGCTGTACAGACACAGGAGGGTGACTGGGGAGAAGAGGGAGCTTCTGGATTCAGGAAGAGACTCTGCCTTAGAGATGTGGGTGGAACATGATGAACAAGGGTACCAGAGGCCTTCGTTTGTCTTTGAGCACACATCATATATGTATGCAAGTGCACACACACACACACACACACACACACACACACACACACACACAATGAAAATATATAAGGAAGCAAAGAAATCGAAGCCAGGTAAAGAATATTCTATGTGGCTGGGCATATCAGGAACTCTGTCTTCTCTTCAGAGTTCCACATCTCCATTGGGAGAGATCACATGAACCCACCATGCTGGTTGGCTATCTGTCCTAGGTCTCTCCCTTGCATTCCCTCTTCGCCACATCACTGGCTCCCTCTCATGTCCCATTTGTCTTCCTAATTGTTCTTTTTTCTGTGACTTCTGTTTACTGGAAGAAAAGTCCTCCTTCAGGTGACAACTTTTGATAGTGACCCTGATCCTCAAGGGGTTTGCTTCTATTTGGGTCCAAGTGAGATAGATGTTGTAAACACTGCCTCTCTGGCATCCTTGTCAACTAGATGGTTTTAAGGTTCATGGTAGTGCTGCCTTCACAGTTTTAACATATTACTCTGCCTTGTTATCATTAGTACCACTTGTGTGTGTGTGTGTGTGTGTGTGTGTGTGTGTGCATGCTGTATGTATGAGTGTGCGTGCATTATTTGTGGAGACCAGAGGAAAACCACTGTGGAGTTCTTGATGCTTTCCTCATTATTTGGGGAGACAAGTTCTCCCAAGGAGCTGGAACTCACCACTTAGACTAGACTGACTAGTGGTCAAGCTCCAAGTATCCTTCTGACTCAACCGCCACACAGGTTTACAAGCACTCTCCACCAAGCTAACATTCTTCACTTGGGTTTGGGGATTGAACTCAGATCCTTGTGTTTTGGAGGCAAGCACTTCAACACCCAAGCTACCCCTTGGCTCCCTTAGTCATACTCCAGTCAAAAAAAAAAATGTATACATAGTTTAAAAAGGGTAGTTCTTAAAGTCACCACATCAGACCTAAAGCTAAAAGCAGCATATCAGGAAAAGCATTGCCCTTTCTCAAACACATTCCTGTCTTCTGTCCCTTGGGGGCAACCACTTTCAACTCTTATGGTCAGGGTCCCACTTGCTTCCTGTATTAGTGTTACATATGCTTAACTTCTCACCATGGGAAATGGTTTGGTTTTTCTCCCATGCTGTTCTCCCATGCAGGTCCCACCTCTTAATTCCCAAGTGAAGACATTTTATGACTTGGTTTAGATCTATGTTTAGTGTTTACAATATTTTAGCAGTGAGCCATTTTGCAGTGTATTGTATTATGAGGTGTGTGTGTGTGTGTGTGTGTGTGTGTGTGTGTGTGTGCATTCACATGAGTGTGTACCCAGCAGCTAGCCATTCAGTCACTTAATGGAAGGAACACTGCTGCCTGCCTTCATACCCTCAGGAACGATTCCCCTCTGCTGACTTGCTGGCAGGGGCAGAAGTGTTATCATTATTTTCTAGAATATTACCATCTGCTCATTTGATCCATTAACCTCCTATTGTACCTCATAATAGAAATGTCCAGACATGAAAGCAAACACACCACAGAAACAAACTGCAAGCATTTTGCTTGGGGACAGGGGTCAAACATTGCTCTGATTCCCCCCATTCCTTCCTAGATAGTTCATTAACTTTCCTGCTAGGAGGTGATAGTTTATCCACATGGATGAGATGACCCTGCCCTAGTTTGCTTACTTATTTCTAGTAACAGGTTAAGACAAATCAATTAACATTTATGGTATCATTTTCTTATGTCTACAAAGGGGAAGAAAAAGATAAATTAGCCTATGATGAGCAGGTGGCTACTTCAGTGCACAGATTCTCACATTGCTTTGTGAACATTTATTCTTATTTTTCAGTTACAGCTTTATTTTTTTCTTAGTTCATTTAGACAGGTCTTATGTAGCTCAAGTTAGCCTCAAACACTCAGTGTAATCTTGAGTGTGATGCTTAATACTGACATTCAACGTGACAGTGTCTAGAATCATGAAGACAGACTCTGGTTCATGTCTGTGAGGGAGTTTCTAGGTTATGATAGTTGAAGTGGGGAGACTCCCTTCAAATGTGGATGAAATTTGATGAGACTCCCTGGGCTGTGGTCCTAGACTGTATAAACAAGAAAATACAAGTGCACATCACTGCCTTCTTCCTGAGTAATAGTATATGGTCAGCTGCCCCAAGTCCTGCCTGCCATGTTTTCCCTATGAACATGGACTGTGTCCTTGAACTATGAGCCTCAATAAACGCTCCTGTGAGGGACTTTTGCTAGAATATCTTTATCACAGAAACAAAAAAAATAACTAATAAAAGAAGGCTGACCTTGAACTCCTAATACTCCTATCTATATCCTAGGAATTGACTCTGGGGCATTCCACATGGTAGACAAGCAGTTCATCAGCCCAACTGTATCCATGATATCCCACCCCAGCACTGTCATTTTAAATTTTTCACCAAAAGCATTACAATGCTTTTTCAGACTGACTCTGGTTCAGTTCTCAGCACCCAAATATCAACTCCCAACTACCTTTAACTTCTGTTCCAAGGATCTGATTTCCTCTTCTGGCCTCCAGGGGCATTGCATACAAACATACAAGCAAAAAAAAACCACATATCTTTAAGATAAGAATAAATATTTTTTAAAGAAGAGGTTATAAATGAAGAGACTTAACGATTAATGCAGATGCCAAGGCAGACATGCACACATATTATGTGGTTTAGATGAGATCCCTATGGGTTTTGGTGTAACCAATGTGGTGAGATCAGAAAGTAGGGCAGCAGGGAATTAGAGCATGCTGTTTCTTCCCTATTATAGGGAAGAGTAGATCTGGAGGTTAATATAAGGATGAACAAAGAGAATTTGTTCCTTGTTTTTCTTTATTCTTCTGTAAGAAAACTCAGTACCCAGAAACTCACAAGCACTGTACTCTTAAATGTCTTACTCTTGGAATTGTGTTTCTCTTGTTTAATATTGTTGTTATACTCCGACATTATTGGTTATAACAACAGATGTGATTAAGACACACATAGTCATATGACTATATGGATGTATATCTAAAGAGATGGTTCAGTAATGAAGAAGTATATTAAAGAGCCATAGCATTAGGAAGATTGGGAACCACAGGTCTAAACCTATCCATTAGATTTGGGAAGACAAGATTGATATTGAATGTGAGACCAACAATTTTTGGTCAACAGTCACATCTACTTATTTTCACTTTAGTTTAGAGCAAAAGTTACATGGAGGGTGATTTCTAAGGTGCCCTGAAAGAAAATGGGTTTGTCAAGTCATTCCTCATTATCATTATTATTGGTGTTTTGTTAGGAGTCTTTGAAGCAGGATGATGTCTTGAAACTCTGGTACTCACTATGTAGCCCAGGCTATTCTCCATCCTGGGGCAATGCTCCTGCCTAGGTATCCTGAGTGCTGAGATTATAGGTATGAAGCTAACATGCCCAGTTTAATCACTTCATCTTCCATCAGCTGTTTAAGAAATGATTTTGGTCCAGCAGAGGTGAGGCAGCGTTATACACAGAGAGAAGAGTCTGATACATAGTAACCTCATTCGAGTTAAAAACAGTTCTCTGTGTGTGGAACTGGGTTGCTGTGAGGCTGGTATCTGAGGCACAAAAAGTAGCAGAGCCATGCACATGGAGAAGGAAACCTTAGTGAGACCACTTCATACAGGAGCTTTGTGTTTGTGACAGTCCCTATAACCCAGGCTGGCTTTGAACTGGTTATGTAGTCATGACTTTGAACTTCTGAGCCTCCCATCTCCATCTCTGGAATGATGGTGTCCCAAGCATGCACCATTGTGCCTGGTTTATGTGGTGCTGGGAAATAAACTCAGGCTTCCTATCTAAATTTGGGTAAGCACTCTCCTAGCCTTGCTGAGAACTTTTCATATCAGTGCATAATTCACTAGATGGGTAGTTAGGGAAGGAATAAAGAGAGCCTGAAGGCATGAATAAGTGTTATATGGTACAGATGCAGGATTAACACAATACACATAGTGACTACGTGAACCCTGCATGTTGACATGTATCAATCGCCTTTATTATCAGTTCCCTTTATTAATTAGGTGTACTAAATTTTACAGTTTTTATTCTACAGTTTTGCAGCCTACAGAAAATTAAAGATCATAAATCTCCACCAATTCAGAAGCCTATTGAATGGATTTCTAGTGGGAGTAGGCAGGATAAAGATTTTCTCTTTAGGGCTGAACACTCTGAAATGTCTTCGGCTCAGACTCTTGGCTAGGTATGGGCCTCTGTTCATCAATGTCTATAGCTTCATGTACACATTTATTATAGGTATTTTCAAAAATTTGTTTTATCAAAACACAAAAAATAGAACCAACAGAACCTTATACAATGATGTCTTAATACATCTGTGTTTAAAATTATTGATTTTAGATTTCTACAGTAGTTCTGTCCATATCTCATAAATTTATCAGCTAAGACCTAAAATGTACTTTTCCCTTAAAATAGTAGAAAGGGAGCAGGATGATTTATTACCAGGTGCCATTTGTTATCTAGATCATTGAGATGTATTTGGTACTGACATCTTTAAACAGGCTATATTATTTGCATACAGGGTTGCTGCACAGACCAATCTAGCTGCACACTTTTTGGCAGTGGAAACCAGGTTCAGGCTTTAAATTCCCAGTATACACAGCCATGATTAGCTCATAGTCAAGTGCATTGTCCAGTATGACAGTGTAATACATACTACACAGGTTAAGAACCTAAACTGTTTCTTTCTTCCAATAGGCACTCAGTAAATATGTCAATTAATAGGAGAAAGGGGGCCATTGAACTGTCTCCCAAATAATGAATATGTGTGAAACAAAAGATAATAAAAGGGTTATGGAGATGGACAAGTTAATAAAGTGATGGCAAGGTGAACATCAAGGTCTAAGTCTGATGCCCAGCATTCATGAATAAAAATGTTAGCGCACATGGCTGATGGCATGTGCTTATAGTTGCCTCACTAGAGCAGACACCAAGAATACTTCTGGAGCTCCTTGGCCAACCAGTTCAGCGTAATTAGTGAGCTCCAGGGTCACTGAGACACCCTGCATCAAAGCATAAAGTGGAGAGTGGTCGAGGGGGACACACCGGATACCATGCATAGGCGTACACATTCACACCTATGTACACATACTGTAACACATAACACACACATACATACACATACTTCATCTGCTTTTGTATATCTGACCTTGAGGTACCAAGTCACCCTTCTAACCCCAGACCTCCCTCAAAGACGCCCTGTTTAACTCAGCTATACATAGCTCTAACAGACAAACAGGAATGTGCCCCTCTCTGGCTTTCCTTTTCATACACTCTAGGTGCAGGTGGATCTCAGTGGACTAGACCAGAAGTTTGAGTAAACTCAGCTTGATTGAATATTTATATATACATCTCTTAAAAAAGAACTGAGGCAATTTTTAAAAGATATTTACTGTGTGAGTGGCTCTTCTTTGACATTAAGATTCTTGAGTATGGGTGATGAGAATGAAAGGCCTTATTTGTTGACACTGAGCAGTGGTATCCTTTAGGCTACCCCTGGATTTCAGTGACTGATAGCTTCAATTCAGATGTAAATTTATGGCTACAGATTAATGTGGCTAAAACCTTTACCTAGAATCAGGAATCCCAGAACTAAGGCTGAGCTGTAGCTCCAGATATAAGTGATATCAGTGACATGGATTAGAATAAAGGCTCTTGACTCTCTTAACACAAAGCAGGATATTATTTCAAAGAACATAGAAATTATCTTCCATCCTCGGCCCCTGACTCTACTTTGAAGCTCTATAATTTTCAGTCTTTTATATCAGGTCTCTTGGCCCAGCACTTTGCCTTAGCATTTTTTCCCCTCCTCTCTCTTGAAGCTCCAAGGTCCTTTTTTTTTTTTTTTCTCAATAGTTCAGCAGTGCAAATTTGAAAACTGATTCGTATCCTGGAGGCTTGGGATCTGGTTAATTTAAGACTGAAGGGCTATGAAATCTTAGACATTTTCTTGGAGCACAGCTGTGTAAAATAAAAAGTTAAGGCCAACAAGTTGGCTCAAAGGTCAAAGGTACTTTCTATCAAACTTAGTGATCTTTGTTGAATCCTGGGGATCTAATGGAAGGAACTGACTCCTCCTCGTTGTTCTCTAACCTACACACACACACACACACACACACACACACACACACACACACACACACACACACACACACACACACATTCATAAGCATACACACACACTCACACTCTTACATACATACATTCACATTCACATACTCTCACACACACATTCATACACATACACTCACACACACAAAATACTCTCATACACAAGGAAAAAAATAAGGGATGTAGGTGAGTGTTGCCGGAATTCTAATAAAAAACCCAGAGCCAGATATTGGAGAAAAGCTGAAAGATCAAAGAAACAGAAAAATAAGCCACAGCAACTTCTCACCACTTCTGAATCCTCAGGCCTAAAGGAGTAGACTTTGTCTCCAGAAATACTCAGGTTGAATAGGGGAATCGAAAGGCTAAACTCCGTCTCCTCTTGCCTTATATTCCTTTCTCTCATGCTCAGAGATATCACTTCCTGGTTCAACCTTCCTAGTACTGGAGGTAAAGATCTGTGTGCTTTCCAAGTCCTGGGAGCAGAGGCAGGGAATCCCAAGTGCTGGGATTAAAGGTGTGTGCCACCACTGCCTGGCTCAGTTTCTCTTTTGGACTAGATTAATCTCATCTAGCCCTCTGTAGCCTTGAACTCACAGAGAGATTCATCTGCTTCTGCTAATATTAAAGGTGTGTGCCAAGACTGCCTGATCTATGGCTAATTTTACAGCTGACTCTGTCCTCTGATCTTCAAACCATCTTCATTTGATACACAATATATCACAAAGAAGAGAGTAGTTAGTTCCCATCCCCTCATCAGAGGAGCTTTTTTTTTTTTTTTTTGTAGCAGAAGGAAGTCCATAATTGATCAAAATCCAGAAAACAACAGAAGGTAGTGAGCTCAGCCTTAGTGGGCACATCTATGATCAATCTCTGTACCTAAGGCTTAGGAGAAATTGTGAAAAGGGCTTTTGTAAAGTTTGTAAGAGCCAGAGGACAGGGAAACTGTCTGGTATACAATGCATTTTAGCCATAACAGGTATACTGTGTCCATGAAATCACAACTCTTATATACTGTAAAGATTTGTTACTAATATTGGTTTAATAAAATGCTGATTGGCCAGTAGGCAGGCAGGAAATATAGGTGGGGCAACCAGACTAGAAGAACTCCGGGAAGAGAAAAGGCAAAGCAGCAGTTGTCACCCAGGTACAGAGGAAGCAAGATGAGAAGGCTGGACTGGGCAAAAAGATACCAAACCACATGGCTAAACATAGATAAGAATTTGGGTTAATTTAAGCTTATGAGCTTTTTGGTAATATGGCTGAATTACTAGCCCAGCAGTTAATGTAATATTAAGCCAATGAGTCAATTATTTCATATGTGACTACAGGACTGGATGGGCAGGACAGAGAAACTTCTGACTACATACACACAATAATGAACAAGACCTGCAATAATGACAGTAACAGCTGACATGTCAGTGTGGAGAAGGGGATTTTTACAGGGTTCCACTCTGGATGAAGACCTACAGGTGGTCAGTGGCTACTGAGAGATTAGTCTTCCCAAGGGACAAGACCCCTCACAGGTGGTCCACTTCCAAATGGGGAGTTAGAAACATGTATACATATGAGCAACATTACATGAGGCCTAATAGGTTGTGTGTGTATTGATAATAATTAGAGAAGAAAAGGTCATGAATGTGAGAGGGAATGGGGGATGAGGCATGGGAGGTGTTGATGTGGGAGGGAATGGGGGATGAAGTATGGGGGAATTGGAGGGGGAGAAAGGTGGAAATGGTATAATTTCATACAGCATTCATGTATGAAATTCTCAAAAAATTAATTTGTTAAATTCAAGGTTCTAAAAGGTGTACTTGTTATGTATTTCATAATAACCAAATAGTCTGACATCTATCTATCCCTGACAATGAAATGAACTGAATTTAATTATCATATGGAAGATTTTGTAGATTCTTGTCAGTTAGAAAAAAAAACAACACCCATTTCTCAGTGACTGTCTCTGGTGGCAACATGTGTGATAGAAACACGGTAAAGGGGGATTGTCCTATGCAAATGAGGAAGGGAACAGAATTGAAACAAAGGAAACATGAGAATATGCACAGCTGGATCATTTCGTTTTTCTCCCTCCCTCCTTTTCCTTTTTATAGACCAAGAAAATGGTAGAAAAGCAGTCAAATAGAAATGAAATTTAAAAAGTCAAAACTTGAGGAACATCAGGGAATTTTCTAAGGTATGAAAAAAGGCAACTTAAAAATGAAGACGGAAACTGAATGTGGAATACCATGGGATGATGATAGGTATTCAAATTTAGCATTCAGGGAAGCAGGCAAAGAAAAGGTCGTTTGTATATTTGAATACCCAATGCATTAATCAATGAGGAGGATTTCACCTAGGTTCAATCCTAACAGCAATCTATGAGCTAGAAATTATTATGTCCTATCTCACAGTTGATGGACCATTGACTCAGAATGTTAAGTACCTCAGGCAGCTTACAGATTGTAGGTGGCAAGAATGAGCTAGGAATTTGAATCTTTTACTCTATACAGGAAGATGTAAAATGGTGGCGTGGCGGTGGGGGGGGGAGAGGTTGGCACCTTCACAGGGGAATGGTTAAAGGCATGTGAAGGTAATACTGAGGTAATGATGATTCATTATTAAAGATGAGGTACATGAGGCTTGGGCAATGGGTCAGTGACTAAGCGCACTGGGGCTCCTGTAAAAGGTCTGAGTTTGGGTCCCAACACTCAGGTTAGGTGATTCCCAACTGCCTGTAACTCTCGAGCTTGTGGTTCTGATGCCCTCTTCTGACTTCCATGGGTACTGCACTCATACACATATACCTACCCACAGGCATATATACATAATAAATATTTTTTTTTAAAAGAATAGCATACAGAGAAGAATTGTTACAGGGACTACAAGTTAGATTTTATTTCAAAACTGATGAACCATGTCATGTAGCCTCCATGCATTTCACATGTCAAATGTTTCTTCAGTTGTGAGATAAATTCAACAAATTTGATCTCTTTTCCAATATGTGTGTGTGTATGTGTGTGTGTGTGTGTGTGTGTGTGTGTGTGTGACACTGTACATGCTACAAGTACATGGATGTGGTACACATGGAGGCTAGAATGTCATTCCTCAAGACACACTTCACCTTGTTTGAGACAGGGACTCACATGGACTGGAGTTCTTGCTGATCATCCTAGGTCGGGTGACCACTGGCCTCAAGGATCTGCCTTTCTCCATCTCCCCAGTAACCCAGTGACAGGAAGCTGCCACCATAACACAAATACTTTTTTTCTTTACTTATTTATTTGGTATTTCAAAACAGGGTTTTTATTTTATTTTATTTTTTTCCATATAGCACTGGATGTTCTGGAACTTGCTCTCTTGACTATGTTTTTTTTGAATGCACAGAGATTTGCCCAATTTTGCCTCTCAAATGATAGGATTAAAGGCATGTACCATTTATGTAGAAAATATCACTAAACTCTCTACCTCCCAGTTCCCTATATGTACATACTGAGTGACAAACTGACCATAAGATATGTGGAACCTGTCAGATGGGCAGTGGGGTGAGAAACACAGCTAATGAGTAATTTTAGATTACCTAGATCCAGAAATAGGTGCTGCTGTTGACGTACGCTGTGGGCCTGGTGTCTCCCTTACCACAGGAACCTATCACAAGAAGAGTTTCCAAGGCTCCTTTCCTGTTAGCTCTCTCTAATTCTGCAGTGTCAATCAACAGTGTTCAGTCAGGGCCTTAGATGCCATCTCTGTCAGTAGGACTCTTTTGTTGTTTTTCCTGATTGACTGGGTCTAATATTTTTGTTGCTGGTTTTGTGTCCTTCAGGAATAGTCCTTCAGTTTTTAAACAGTAGCTTTTGCTTGCACTGTAGACTATTAACTTGTGGCCTTTAGACAACATTGTCTCTCCCCATCCTTTCCAGTGGGGCTAAGACTGTGCCTCATTGAGTTAGAGGATAATTAAGATAAGAAAATTCTCAATATGCCACTTGTTATACTGAATATATCAAGGACAAATTCTCAATCACCATTCCCTCTTCTTACTTCCTAAACTAAATATCCATTATTTTCCTTTCTGAGTTGAGAAACAATCTCCTCTGAAACTGAATGTAGCAGCTCCTGTTTTTACCAACTCTGAAAAAGGCAGACTCTTTGCTGTGGCTTTAAATTTTTGCCTGTCAAAAAGTATGTCTCAGAATATCCCATTCCCTTCATATGAACTTGAGTAAATGATTATTCTAGTTAGGCTTCATCCATTAGCATGTGCAAACCTATAGGTTGTCTCAAGAAAGATGAGCCTCTCAGGTACAGGAGTTTGCTGATATACCATGAATAAACTTTGTAGATATTTAGGTAAAAATCCTCTTGTAATAGTAAGGTTAAAATTGAAAACTGAGAGCACTAAATGGCCATCCTAATAATCCTGACTGTAGTGTTTTACTATTCCTTTGATAGTTTATGAGTTTTTCTTTGCTTTGCTGATTAATATGTATAGTGTGAAAATCTCATGTGTCTAAATAATAATTTTAAAAAATATGAAATGAGAAGCACCTCAAAGTGTGGTAATAATCTACCTTCTTGATTCTACCCAGAAGACCCATCAAAATCCTTCTGTCTTGAGTAGGCACTGAATGTTCACAAATTTCATTGTTGACAGGGTACCCCAGGGGGACCAAGTCCTGTGTCAGTTGTTATGATATGAGAATGAGTTAAAAACATGATTTGAATGTCCAACAGAATTCATATGTAGCAGTTACTGAATAGCTCTGAATGAATGAGTGAAAGTATAAACCAGTTTCCTCTAAGTAGACACATAGGAGATTTTGAGATCTTTAATGCTGCTTTGTACATGCAATGGGGGTGCAAATCTTATACTTTTCAGAGATATAAAATTACATTCAGGAGCCTATAGTTCATACTTAGTTATTTCTGATTGAGACAAGTCTGAATTCATTGTGTTGTTATTTTTATTATTACGATATTTTGCCACATCTGTTTTGTGTATGTTGGACACATTCATCTCCCAACACCCTTTTTTTGCCTTTCTGCCAACTCCCTGGTCTCCTTCTCTTCCACCTTTCCCAAGAGGGCTATTCTTTGTTGCTTTTATATTTTTAAGGAAGTATCTCCTTGTAACCCAGACTAGTCTCCAACAATTTATATAGCTAAGGATGTCCTTGAAACCCTAATCCTTCTTCCTCCACCTCCCCAGTGCATAGATTACATATCCATAACTTCCTCTGGTTTATACTATACTGAGATTGGAACACAGAGCTTGTGCATACTAGGTGAGGACCAATTCAACATCTACTTTCATGCCTTTAAGTCTGAATATTGCATATGAGAGAAAATATTAAGTATTTATCATTCTGAATTGGTTTTATTTCCCTTATCTTGATCTCTAATGTAGGATGTCTTTCTGTATGCTGTGAATTTTCATTGGATAATAAAGGAACTGTTTTGGCCTATTACAATTTGTCTTAGAAGCAGGCAGGAAATCCAAACATAGATAAATGGGAAGAAAGGTGGAGTCAAAGAAAGATGCTGTGAGCTGCCACCAAGAGAGAAAGATGTAAAGGAATGCAGGTAAGCCATGGGCCATGTGGCAAAACATAGATTAATAGAATTCGGATAAGATGCAAGAGCTAGTTGATAATATGCCTGAGTCATAGGCCAAACAGCACGTAATTAATATAAGCATCTGAATCATTATTTGGGGTTAAGTGGCAGCGGAACTGCAGGCAGGTCCAGACCTTGGAGCTAGAATGGACCAGAAACTTTTACTACAGATCTCCAATTTTTCTCCAAATGACACAATGATGACCACTTTTACGACTGTATATAATACTTACTATTCTATATATATGCAGCACATTTCTCTACCCATATTTCTGCTAAGCAATCCCCCTTGACGGAGTTCTATTCCCAGAACTTCTGAATTCTTAGAATCCAGCACTCAACTCTCTGTAGTAGCACTAATTCCATGGCATATCACAATTCCTTCATATGCAGCAAAGAAGGTGTTATAGAAAAAGGACCTTTAAGGTATAATAAAATATGGCTGTCTCAGGCTAGAGAGGCAGCTCAGCAGGTAAGAGCATTGGCTGTTCTTCTAGAGAAAAAATCCTGGTTCAATTTCTGAGACACACATGGCAGTTCACAACTGTCTGTAATTTTAGTTCCAGGAGAGATGATGCCCTCTTCTGGCCTCTGCAGACAGTATATGTATGTGGTACATAGATATACATGCAAATAAAACACTCATACACATAAAATAAAATGCATAAATATTAAAATTTATATGTGTGTGACCTCTCTGATTGTTTCTTGTAGTATTTCTACAGCAAACTTTAAGCCTGTTAGCAACACCCTGGTTAACATTCAGCAAGATATAGTGAGCATAGAATGTTGAATATCATGAGTCCCTCCCTTCCTTTTCCTCTCTCTGTGTTTTTCTTTCAGTATTTGTTTTGAAAGTCTAATGCAAACCATCATGAACTGATAATAATAATAAGATGTGAGGAACTTGTTGAAGGGAATTGAATCTCAGATTATAAAGGTAAAAGTTCTTTGAAAACAGAGAGAAGCCCCCATCATTCTCATCTGCAGACTAATTTAGAAATATTTTTCTCCTGAAAAGTTTTTTCTCTCTCTCCTGAAAAGCTTCAGGTGAAATTTAAACACACCTACATCTCTTTCTGTCTATCTGTTTATCTGTCTGCTGTCTATCTGCCTCAAAAAAAAATGCCTTTAGTTATAATTACAACGTTTTTGTTGTTCTGTGAAACTCACATTATTTGAAAGCACACCTGCTTTTTCAGTTTCTATTACATTTTTAGCAATTCGTGAAGTCAATAAAAATTATTAGAAAACAACCCAATTACTGCAGATGACTCTGGCATATGCCTATGTAGACTTCATCTGCTTTCCATAGTAATACTCATTATTTATCTTTTTGTAGAACCCTTATACAAGACGATTATCTTCACACATGAATCATTGATTGTAACAATGGTTATTTAAGAAAATGTATGCCAAGAAGCAGAATCACTGGGTCATATTGCATGATTGCTCTTGAGAAAATGTTTAGCAATGTATGTGTTTTCAGAGAATTATATGGAAGCTCTCATCTTTTAATGCTTCCAGTGGAGGGCCAGTACACACAGGGATGTCATTGATCTAGATTCTTTCCTTCAGTTAGTAAGGGAAGTGAATAAATGCAAACTTTGTTTTCTACTTTAGCTTTTTCTCAGGAGCTAGGAATGCTGGGGAAAGTCTCTGATGAAAAGAATCTATGCATGTCTGTTTTCCATGGGTCATAAATGTCTCTAGATCAGGAACAGAATTAGTGATAAATGTGTGAAATTCAAATATCATTAGTCACTTCACCTTCAGAGTATTGACTAGAGTTCCTGTTTCATCTGTGTATTTGCAATCCTTGACCCATGTCCTAAGTCTCCTTCTGCTTGATAGTGTGATTAAAAAGAGGCCTCATAGGAGCAGGTTCTAGGGGGCTGAACAACAATAGTCTGGGAAAAACTGAGAGGGGAATGCATGATGGACTGAGACCCAGACAGGAGTCTGTAAATTTGGATGGGCATAAAATAAACTTTTATGAGACAGCAAGATGACCCAGAACTTTTTGGAGGAGTTGTAAACAGATTGTCCCTCCCTTTTTCATCACCAAAGTCAATAAAAGTTATTAGGTGTGCCAGCTGTGTCTCTCCTTTGCTTGTTCTGCTCTAGTAAGGAGCTGCCTAGAGGGGGCATCCTGGTAACTTGTGTGTACAGACTTCAGCTGTCAATCAATCAAACAATGAATGGATAAAATGCCCAAAAAGACGAGGATGCTCAGAAGTGGGCAATCCAAGCAAATGTATCCCCAGAAGGATGATCAAACTGAGAATTCCTCCATTTTACTTTTATTTTTATTTGCTTGTGTTCTTATGGTGCATGTTCACATGTGTGTGTGCTTACATGTGCAGATACTCTGTGTGTGTGTGTGTGTGTGTGTGTGTGTGTGTGTGTGTGTGTATGTGTGTACATGAATATGGTCAATGCCAGGTATCTTCCCTGGTTGCTCTCTTCTATGGTTTTTTGTTTGTTTAGTTGATGTAGGGTCTCTCATTGTGCCTGGACTTCATCCATGTGGATGGGTGGGCTGGCCAGTGAGCTCCAGGGATATGCCTGTCTTTTAAGTATTAGGATTACAGATGTGCATAGCCATTCCAGGTTTTCACTTGGTTGCTGGTCATCTGGATGTAGGTCCCATGCTTGCATGGTGAACCTACTGACTAGGTTTCCAGCCCCAGCCTCTTCACATTTAGTTGCCACTTCTATCTCAGTATCTCAGCAGGTCCTTTTTCAACAGTTTTATATCTGCTTTTGTTTTTTGAGACAGAATTTCATGTGTTGGAGGCTGGGCTTTAAACTCTGTGTAGCCAAGAATGGCCTTGAACTCCTGATTCTCTTGTCTCCTTGCAATATAGACATGTATGACTATACCTATAGCACTGAACTCTGAGCCTAGGCTTCATTCATGCTAGACAAGCATTCTAACATCTGAGCTACATCCCCAGGCCTGTGTTTGTTTGCTTGTTTAAGTAAGTTCACAGTTAGTGAATATTCAAATACCTAGTTAGATTGCCTGCCCAGTGTTTGTACTCATGTGGGTTGGGGTGGGAAAGAGAAGAGGCAGATGATGATATAGCTCTTGAGATCTAGTCACCACTAGTGTTCTGTAAGGCTGATCCTGGCCTGGCTGTTTTCTCTTCCAGGAGAAATAATTCTGACCCAATTAACTCAGACTGGTTGTGTTTCTATTTCTTCTCCCAATGATGAGTTTTAGAAATCTGAAGCCAAGACTCTATATTTGTTGTTTGTAAGAAAGCTTAGTGAGAACACTGGCCACCTCCTGATGATGGAGGACATGTTATCTTCCCCACTGGTTTTCCTGCCTTTGTTTTCCCACTGGTCCCTAAGATCTCTTGCCTGGAGACTTCATTTCTAATTTGTACTTTCACTGACGGTGGGTCTCTAAAGAAATCCAATTCAAATAGTTCACCTTCAGTGCTTATAGAGAAGAGCTGATATGAAGGAAGTTGAAATGACTGAAGTGAGATCTTAAATCCCATGGATTTCACTTATTCCATCCACACTTATCGATTTCCTGCTGTGTAATAGGGACCGTGGGTGCACAGAGCAGATCAAGCGTGCTCTCTGCCCTTCAGGAGATGTTATCCTCAGGAAAGTAAAGCCCTGGATTGAGAAATGAGTTAAAGCTCTTACCAAGCATCCATAAGAATGAAAATTCAGATGCCCAGATTCCATGTAAGTTCCAGGGGAGTATGGTGGCCCACCTGTAATCTCCGAGGTAAGAAAACTGGTTCAGGACATCCTCAGAACAAGTTAGCTAGCTAGACAGCCATGTCAGTGAGATTTGGGTTCAACTGAGAGAATATGACTCAATGAAAAGGCTGGAAAGTTATTGAGGAAGAGGCCTAGCATGAGCCTCAGGCTTGCACACACAGGAACAAACACACATAGTGACATATGAGAACATACATATAAATACCCCTCACATAAACCACAAACATATAAACATGAAAAGAAGAAGAGAAAGGAGAAGCTGTATATGAAAATAGTGGTATCTTAAATCTTCTAGAAAGTTCCATATAGATGAATGCATACATTTCAAAATAAACACACACAGCTTCATTACAAGGACACTACAAGGGTCAAATAGCTAACATGCAGATGAAACTTGAAAAAATTCTGTTCAGAAAGTGACCTGTGTATAGACTGTGTGATTGCAAAAAGTTTTAGTAAGGTGCTAAGACTTGTCACAAGTTATATTTGAAAGAACATAATGCCTGTGATTATTTCAGACTCTGCAACTGTAGTATATTGATTATATAAAATTAGGAAATATAGAAAAGCATAAGAAGACAAAAATCCACCTAACTGACTCCAATCCCACTCTCCAATGGGATAACCTTCCGTTGGTTCCATTGTTATTTGCTGAGCATGTTATTGTCAGCCTGTATTCCCTTTAATACACAAATGTGTTTATGTTTTTATTGTGCCAATTGAGGTTCTGATGGGAAACAGATGGCAAAGTCATCTTTTGTGGGTAGCTGACTTCCCTGGGTATTGAAGTTAAAGGTGTTAGCAATGGTGAGGGAGCCATTACCAACGCAGGGCCTGCTGACAAAGACCTGAGATGAAAAGCAAGAGGAATGGAGGGAAGACATCTGAAGCAAGCAGAGTCTTCAATGCAAGGAGTCAGGCAGCCTAGACAGTCTTTCAGGGAGAAGATCTAGAGAATAAATATCCTGACATCTCCTTTCATCCTTGGCTCAGCTCTCATGCATGGGATTCCAGTTAGCCAAATTCCCTCAGAATAAGGATATCAATAGGTGGTAGGGACTTGTGCACACTAGTAAGTTTTCTGGAACAAAAAGAAAGATGGAGGTGGATCATGAATGTACCAGGGTAGATCAGTATATCTTTCCAACAGTAGAACCTAGTTTATTTAATACCATTCTAGATCATTGTTGTTGAGGCTATTTGCAGATAAACTTGATTCAGTTGAGTTTTTTTCTGGTATAAATATTCTGTGTAGTAGCAATGGAGCACATAACGGCACATGTAAGCTGTGAGGAACACTTTACATCTAAACCATGGCATTAATACGGGTGCTTGTCACTTGTTAGATTTATCCCATGGTTTAAAAAAAAGTTTTATTTTAAATAACACTAAATATTAATGTTATGATATATAATTATAGTACAGGTGTATATTATATAATATTATGAAATATATAATATATACTTATAATAAAGATAAATTTAATAACATAATGTTGAAATAACATTATCAGTACACTTAAATTTGTGATGGGAAAAACCTTATTGCATGAATTCTAGCTAGCATATAATGAAATCCAGGAGCTAGATATTGGCGGAAAGCTTAAGGAAACAGACCACAGTCAGTTCTCACCCAGCCAACTCCTCAGGCCGAACAGGGTAAGTGCTGTCTTCCAGGGTCCTCAGCCTGACTGGTTGCTTCTACAGAATGAATGAATCTCTCCTCCTCCTGCCTTAATATCTTCACTGCCCAGCTGTTTCACTTCCTGGTTCAACTCTGCGTCATAATCCTAGAGTTAAGATTAAGGGTGTGAGTTACTACTGTTTGGTTGTTAAAGCTTGAAATCACCTAAATACAGAAAGATCTCTGTCTCTTGAGTGATGGGATTAAAGGTCACCACTTGGTTATCCCAAGTGATGGACCTGAAGGTGTGAGTCACCACTCTCTGACCTTCATGGCTTGACTGTAGTTGACTCTGTTCTCTAATGTTCCAGATTGATTTTATTAAGTATAGCATATATCACCAAAACCTGGAGATGACGGTCCCTATCTTACCATTGAAAGGTCACTTCCTAGAGAAGCCCCTTATGAAGATGTGCTGTGGTGAGACAAACCTATTCTTGCCACCACAGACCCCAGATATCTGAAGTACCTGTCCTCTTGGAATTCAGAGGTACAACACAATATTTTTGTTGGGTTTTGTTCTGCTCCCTTTGTTTCGGCTCAGGGTTTTCTAACATTCGCTCCTGAAATGAAGCTCATTTGTGTTTTACTGGCCTGTTTCCCAGGGAATGTGTGGTCACAGTTAGGATCTTAATTCTTCCTAAGTTCCCATGATAGGACCAAAAATTAAATTTCATGCTTTCAACAGTCTGAGAATCAAAAAGCTGGGACATCCTGGAGGCTAATACAGTAATTTTTGGGATCTGAGGGCATAACTTCTGTATACACACACACACAAAGAATTTAAAGAATCTAGTGGAATCTCTCCATCTTATCAAATATAGCCTTCTGAAAGGCAAGAGACATCTCTGTGGGATGCTCTGTTTTGAAGACCGGGCATCTCTGGCTCACTGTACAGTAAATCAACGCTTCCCTCTGCAGTCCTCTCACATACAATGAAAGCAACACACACAACTGCCAGCCAGGCGCTCTCTTGTCCTCCCCTCACAACCAGATTCCCCTTTGCTTTTATCTCAGCGGTTGCTAATATCACAAATAGGCAGTCCTTTGAAGTCCAAGGGCGGGGACCAGAGCAGCAGTGTGACAGTACAGTAACCGGAGAAGTGCTTTGGTCAACAGCGTTAGCACTGTAGTCAGCAGAGGGAGGGTATCACTGCGGGTTGATTTGGAACACTACTGACCCTCTTTTTCCTTAGTCTCAGTGAGAACAGAAATCTTGCCCTTGTGTATCTTTGGAGTGAAGTTGCAGAGAAAGGGGTAGGGGTGGTCATCTAGGCCCTGTAAAAAGTTACCCGCACTTCACTTATGTAGTACTGTGTCTTTTGGGAGACATGGTTCATAGTCATGTCCTACACAACTTGGTCCTGGAAACCTGACTGAGGTGGGTGAGGGAATGAAGAAAAGACAGCCACATGTACAGAAAACCTGAAATCAGGAGGGTTATGCACACTGATTGAGTGGCATAAACTATATAACCCTAGATCTCCACACCTTATTTTGTCCAGCACAGGGGGAGGGCTTGCCTAGTCTTGATGAGAGGTGTCTGTAAGTGAGCAATCTCAAGCTACAGCCATCCAGGAGGAGGAAGTTATGGCTACTAGTTTTTGCACAAACTACCAGCATTCACACTTGGAGCAGAGGAAGGCTTTGTCTTTCATCTGTGCCTCACCCTACAAGAAGGCCCTGCCATTTCTCATGAGGCACTAGTGTCCTGTGCATGTCAGCAGTGCACATGTGCTCAGAACTTCATCCACTCATTCACTCCAGGCTTCTCCCACTTCCCACATCAACACTAAATGGTACTTGAAACACAGATTGAACTTTTGCTTTTTTCCTTCTGTGCTTGGTTTCCCATTTATATCCTGCCTTAGACTTGGAAGCAGGACATGTGGCAAATATGGGGGCATTTGCTTTACACTTTATATATCAAGGCACAGGCACAACTCTCACTCAGAAGGGGTTAAGAAACCATTTATCTGGAGCCAAATATGAGTGCCCATAGCCAGGAAACACATTGACATTACTCCAAACTCTATGTTCCAACATAGTATGAACTTGATGAAGCTTGAAGAAAAAAGGAAGCCATAAAACAAGCCATATTTTCAAATATGTCCATGGAAGCATCAAGGGGGCAGGCTATGGAAAAGCAGGAAAGTTTCAGCTCTCATGGCTTTCTGAGCCTTTGATTGGTGGAAACTAGTGTTCTGTTTGCACATTCCAAAGGCTTTATCTGCTTACACACTTAGACACAAATACACACACACACATATATACACACACACACACAAAGAGAGAGAGATGCATAGGGAGAGAGAGAAAGAGAGAGAGAGATGGTTGGCTGGCTTTCCTTTTATCTCTGCCTGCTAGCCTCGACTGTCCATCTCCTGCCTAGCTATTGGCCATTCTACTTTTTATTAGACCAATCAGGTGCCTCAGGTAGGCAAGGTGAAACAGCTACACATCTTTATATAATTAAACAAATGCAGCATAAACAAATGCAACAATCATTACATAGATAAACAATTATTCTTCAACACAAATATAACACATCTTTACTTAGTTAAACAAATATTTTATTTCACAACACTTTAGCATCTCAAAATCATTGTAAGACATTCGTCTTCATGGCTTTTATTTTTGTACTTTTTTTTAGTACATATCTGACACTTGCTCACAAGTAGACAAGAAATATCAACAACATGTCTCTGCTGTAAGCATCTCACAACATTCAAGATGGTAGGTACCAGAGACTTACATCCTGTATTCATCCCTTCTCTGTCAGAAAGTTACATGTCCTCTTAATATATATATATATATATAATATATAATATAAATATGTAAATGTGACTTCAGCATCATATTTATAGAAAAGCTGTCCCTTCAAATTTTCATGTTTCCATCATGGCTGGGTTATAACAACAATTTCCTGTAGTCCTAGTGGACATATAAAGTCAGTTTCTGAGGATAAGATATTATAAAATGGAGAAGCTGCTTGTAACTAGAGCTCCAATGTGGAGAATGTTACCATAGGCAAGCCTGAAAAGAGACCTCATATACTATGCTGTGAAGCTGCTTCAAGATGGTGATACCACAGAGAAAGTGAGTCTCTTGTCTCAGTACAGCCAACCCATAGTTCTGTGATTAATGAAAGAACCCAAATTCATTCTCTCTCTCTCTCTCTCTCTCTCTCTCTCTCTCTCTCTCTCTCTCTGTGTGTGTATGTGTGTGTGTGTGTGTGTGTGTGTGTGTGTGTGTGTGTGTGTGTATGTGTGTTTCATTTTCTGAGACAGGATTTCTCTGTGAAACAGTACTGGCTCTCCTGGAACACACTGTGCAGACCAGCCTGGCTGGAAGTCACAGAGATCCTCCTGCCTCTACCTCCCAAGTGCTGGAACTGAAGGTGTGTGCCACCACCACCAGACTCCAAATTTTTTTTTTTTTTTTGCTCTGTACAGTATGGTCTGTGACTGACAGTATGTTGTCAGTTTCTTAGTAGGATTACATAAGAGAATGCAAATCGACCAACATAGATCATTCTAGGCTTGTATAAGACTCACAAGAAGCCAGACAGAGGCTGAGCACTCTGTAAACTCCCTTCCATTGCAGTGCTGTGGTTATCATTCCCTGTTTTCAGAGGAGCGGTGGCAGACTAGACCAGATCACTGACCTCAACAGACTGAGAGTCTAACATGGATACACCCTTGCTAAAGCCCTGTACTGAACCACAAGTTAATGTTTGCATGTAACACCTCCATCCATGAACATTGTACCCTTCAGATTGCTGAACCCAATGGGATCATAATTTATTGTCCTGTCTTTGGGTTCCATAGCATGTATGTTGTTACTTTTCCCAGACTTTGACTATTTTATCTTCCTCTTTGGTCTTTTACTAGTTCTGTTTTCTGTTTTCTTGCTCCCTCTCCCCTCCACCTTGTTTATCTACAATTCCCATGACTCCAGTGATGTCTCATCTTCCTGGGCTAAGCTAAATTTAATGCTATAGAATGGTTCCTTGTATTGGTGACTTTTCTCATTCTATGCCAAAATACCTGAGAGAAACAACATAAGGGAAGAAGTCTGAGAGTCCAGCCCCTCTAGGAGGGAAGGCATGGTCTCAGGAACTGATGCACTCCATGTGCAGTCTACCACCGGAAGTAGAGTACAATGGATGCTGGTGATCAGCTAGCTGGCTCCTTTAAGATGCTGACACCCATATTAGAGTGGGTCTTCACTCCCCACTTAACCCAATGTAGATGCTCCTACAGCATGCCCAGATGTTTGTCTGTAAGGGATTCTAGTGACCAGTGAACCCTAAGGATCCTTCTGTCTCCATCTCCCTTGTTCTGGAATTACAAGTATGCATCCCCCACTCCTGGCTTCAAACGTGTGTGCTAGGTATCTAACTCAGGTCCTCATGGTAGTGTGGCAAGTGCTTTACTGACAACCATCATGCCAGGCCAGCATTGATTGCCTTTCTTGGCATGTAGAGGTAATGGAGCTCTAGATATGCATGGTGTCCTGCACTTGTTTCTAACTGTCCTTCACTGGCCTTCTGCTTGGTTTACACATCGTCTTACATCTGGTCTTCAATTGCACTCAGCTCAGGTTTCTCCCCTTTTATCAGGAGATTCCTCCCCTGTTATTTATTCCCCAGTAGTCTTTATTGAATCCCATTTTCACGTCTGGCCTAGCCATTCATGTTAGCTGCCATGCTCACTCCTTCAGAGTGATTTAGGGACATAGTCTCTAGACTGGCAACACTTGGAGCATCCAAGGCCATTTTTTCTTGTTTAGTCTGGCCCTCTTTCAATCCTTGGTGACATTTAAATCAGTTTTTATGCACTGCCCAAGCAAAACCTCCAGGAGTCCCTTACATGTTTCTTACTGCCTTCTTTGTGCCCTAAGATAAATTCCATTTACTGAAACATTAAGTTTCTATTATTCCAGGAAATCTTAGGAAAGCCAGCCAGGTGCTCCATGTTTGGGCTTTCAGTTGAGCCTTAAAACAAAGGACTTACATAGATGTAAGCCGAATATGGGGGCTAGGAAGTAGCTTTGTTGTTATGTGTTTCATTCATGAAGCCCTGAGTTGAGCTTCCAGTCCATCAGGTATGATAATGAAAGCTTGTATCTCAGTATTTTAGGAGGTTGAGGTAGGCAAGTCGGGGCTCATGATCATCTTTGGTTATGCAGGGAGTTTAAGGCCACCCTGAGCTGCATGAGACCATGCCTGAAAAATAAATATAAAATTTTGTTTAAGTTTCTCTTAGAAATTTCTTCATAAACAAAACTGGATAATGGCAATATCAGCAAACATCATGACATAGAAAGGGGGAAATTTCAGTAGGTCTCACCCCTAGAACTACAGCAGCAATATCAGTGTACATAATGACATAGAAAGGGGGAATTTTCAGTGGGTCTCACCCCTAGAACTACAGCAGCTAATAATTACTAGAAGAAGCTTTTTCCACTGAGAAGACCTCTTATTGGCTGTCCATTGCAGAGTTGTCAGCCCTAAAATCATATACACACAGACAACAAAAACAGGCCCAGAAGGTTGGATTTCTATATTTGTGCATATGCATTGTTACGTATGTATGTAAGAATAATAGCAAAAGGAGGCTGTCAACTTGAAGGGCGCATGAGTTGCATTGGAGAAGCGTAGACTGGATTGGGGAAAGGGAAAGTGGAATAGATGCAATTTTATTTCAATCAAAAACAATTTGAAAACTAAGCTAAGCATTTATGATGCACACCATTAATTCCAGCCCAGGATTAATTAGGAGGCAGAGGCAGGTGGATTTTTGTAAGTTTGAGGCCAGTCTGATCTACAAAGTAAGTTCTGGAATAGCCATGACTATTACACAGAGAAATCCTGTCTTGAAAACCCAAATAAATAATAATAGATAACAAGATACTATATACCAAAAGGCATAGCAGGTACCCAGGGGAAGATATGGAAAAATTATCCAGAAAGAGACTCAGAATTGTTTGTCCTGATATTGCAATTTTTACCTCTAATCAGACAAAGAGTGGCCACAGTCCTGTTCACTCTCTAACATGAAATGCAGTTTCCAAAGATCAATCCCCCGTCAACCCAGAACACTTTCTGTTGACTGTACATGGTACTTAACAAAGATGTCTCACACCAGTGCCCTGAAGACAAGTCTTTAATAGCCAACACTTCTGTTTTCAAGCTGTAGACGGTAGGGGTAGATAGAAGCCCATGTGAGACAGACAGCTAAGGGCCTCTTCTCTGTACCACATGTTTCTCTCTTGGAACAAGGCCAGCTCGAGGCTGTCTGGATTCTTTGTGAGCCGGCTCCAAACTAACATATTTATTATCGAGGAGGAAAAGTCGCCTGGTGCTGGATCGCTGATGTTTGCCTTGCAGTGTTTTCTTGCAGAAAATTGCAAGAAAGTGATTGAAACGATCTTGGCAAGGAAACCGCAGAGAAATCTGCCCTTTTTAAGGGCCAAGTCTTCAAAACATCCTTGCAGATTGGGAAGATGGGCTATTTCCTTTTTACTCTGTTTTTATAAGATGAATGATGCATTGGGAAAATAAATAATGACAGCATAGAAAGGGTCAGCGCTACTTTTATTTCAAAGACTGGAACATTCACATAGGATGTTTTAAGTATCCTTGTTTAGCAGGTTGGGGATTTATTTATAAATGATGATTTAGCCCAATGCTTATAAAATATCTGCATTCTGTTGGTGCTATGCAAATGTGTGTGTGTGTGTGTGTGTGTGTGTGTATGTGTTGCAGTGTTGTGTGGGAACAAATGGAACTCTAGGCTTAACTGCATTTCTTAACAGGAATGTGTACTGCTATCTGCCTGTCATGTTCTTCCTGGTCAGCAACATTATTAATGTCCCTTCAAACTTTTCAAGTGAGCACGCATGAACACTTAAGAAAAATTAGAGGAACTTGGACAGAGCCATGCTTCTTAGTATTTCTTGGTAATGAAGAGGCACACTCTTAATTAAGAATAATTGAGAATGTGAAATGTATAACCATTTAACTGTATTTTCAGAGTGAGCACTGCAGCATTTTGGTGAAAGGGATTAAGATGCTATTTATCTATAAGAATTTGAAGTCAGATACTTAGAAAAATATCAAGGTAAAATAATATACAATTTATTGAATTCCAATAGCATCTTGTCCCTATATAACTGGTTTTCATCTATGTGGTAGAAACTAATCTCTGGTCCATGTGAGCCATACAAGGACTGTGAAGCTTTTCAGTTCTCTCTCCTATAGATTCTCCCTGCAGCATCGGGTTGATAGACCTTAGTTTCAGTCACCTTCAATCAGAAGACAGAAAGCACATGTTGTATCTGCCTTTATTCTTGTCTTCTTCTCTCTCTTCTCCCATCTTTCATACACACACACACACACACACACACACACACACACACACACACACACATGCACACACACGGACATGGATTGAGCTATGGCTCAGCAGTTTATTTATTTAAAAGATCTTTCAATTTTTCAAATGACTAAAGTTTGATTCCCAATATCCTCAAGATGACTCACAGCTCCTTTAGTTCTAGCTCTAGAAGACAGGAAAAGGAACTGTTCCTACAGATGATGGTATGTGTAGGTTTTACTTTGATAATATTGGAAATTTGAGAAAGATGACATTTGAAATGTTGTACATCTTTGGTTGTCAAAAAGTCCTATGGATTTTTAGCACTACACTACCAAGATTGTGGTCTCTGCAGCAGAGGGTATTAGTGGTGGTGTGACTTCACTGTTCTTGCATCACCAGTAGAAAGCTTTGGGATGCTTTCTGGGATCTGAAATGCTTCCCTCAGTGTTTAGTTGAATTTGTGGCAGGAGGTACTTACTGGATGAGAGAGACATAATGAAGTCTCAGCTTTCTGCTCTTAACCACAATACATCCAGGACTTTGGCAATTTCACTGCTTTGCATCTTGTTTGAAGACAGGGAGCCATGAATAAACATGTTGTATCACTGGTAACTAATACAATGTAAGTCTTACAGAAAGTGACAGGTAAGTGTAATGTTAACATGACATGTTCAGAAGTGAGTGATGAATTTGAGGATTCTATTAGAGGTATAGTTTTTTTGGTGTTTTTCTGTGAAAAGAGAAAAATGCCTTTATTTACCTATTATTTATTCATTTACCTGTCATCTATCATATCTTATCTATTTATCATCTCTTATCTATTTATCCTGTGTGTATTTATCATCAATCTATCATTTGTTTATTCACCTGACAGCTATTTGTTTATCTATTACCTATCAGTCTGTCTGACTATATATCTACCTTCCTGTTATCTCTTATCTATTACCTTTAATCTATTTATCTTTGGTATAAATGTATTTGTCTATATATTATGCAATCTATTCACTGTATGTTCATTTATCAGCTGCCTAGTTATCATTTATTTTTTTTATTTTTTTATTATATCTCTGACTACTATCTGTGTCTCTATATGCGTGCTACATATCTACCTTTCTATCATCTCTTATCTATCACTTTTTAACTATTTCTCTGTTATTTATGTATTTGTCAATAATAATCTATCTGCTACCTATGTTTATCAGCTGTCTAGTTATCATTCATAGATTTATTTCTTTATCATTAATCAGTTTTTCTATCATTTATCTGTCTGTCATTTATCAATTCTGTGGTGATGGGGATAAAACTAAGTGTCTCATGCATGCTTTGCATACACTTTGCAATTTAACTCCATCTCATCCCAGGAATGACTTTAGGGGCCCAGGAATTTCTTATGTGGATCCAGACAAACAAGGATGACATCACCTTGGAATGAGAAGCCCTGCTCCAATGGATTCTGAAGGCAGAGACATAGAAGCTGGGTCTCTTCATGCCAGTGGACCTTTCCATAAACCTTAAACCATAGGCCAAGCAGACTATCTCTCTGAAATTTAGAAAGAACCTCAAGTTCTATGTCAATGTTCCAATATTGTAGTAAAGGATGTCAGTCTTCACCCATTGTAGGAGAGGATGTCAGTCTTCCCACATTGTAGGAGAGGATGTCAGTCTTCCCATACTGTAGGAGAAGATCTTAGTCTTTCCACATTGTAGGAGAAAATGTCAGTCTTCTCACATTATAGGAGAGGATGTCAGTCTTCTCACATGGTAGGGGAGGACTGTGCTCCTACAGGGCCATCCCATTTGCAGAAAACCATGCATACCAAGCTTCCTCTGCTTGTATGATATCCACCCAGATTTGAACAACTCTCTTCATCTGCATACTTACTCCATGGCCTTGTTAAGGTTAACCATGCTTGCATCTTACTCTAATAAAAATAATTTTAAAAAGTACCTGCTTAATAACTTCTTTTCCTTTGGATATATAGAAAAATCATTTTTAAAAAAGAATAATCTTATATTTATGTTATATGCTGTGGTGAAAGCCTACCCATGGTAGAGACAGGTCGGTCTCTAAGTTTGAGGCCACCCTAATCTACATTAGTGTGTTTTAGGCCTCCAGGCCAGCCAGGGCTACATAGTATGACCCTGTCTTTAAAAAACAAAATCTGTTTGTCTAGTATGCTTCATAAAATATTTTCTTTCCTTGAGTGTCTTTTCACGAGTCAATTCCCACCCCTCCAGAACCCAAAAGGATTTTTTTAGTTCATGGGGATGTGCTAGAGCACTGCCAGCCTTTGCAATAGAGGTCAACAATGACTGTCTTCTGAGAACAAAATTAGTTTCTCTTAATCCTGCCTAAAGGTGTACCATTTGGTGTTCCAATTTGAAAGGGATATAAGCCTAGAGGATTTCATTGTCTTTGAACATTATTCAGAAAAATCCCCTCCAATTATTCTAATCCCTGCAGAGATATGCTTGTTGATCATTATAAATCTAGAACAAAATTATCCATCTTACTTGGAAAGCTCTACTCTAGCCATAAAGACTCTTAATCTGGGGTGTTTACATCTCAGGTTTCAAAAGCACATACAGTTGGCTTTGATCCACCCACCTCTGTTTTGTAGCAACACTCGTCAGACTCATGTACGGACTCTCCATCCTGCTTTCCCTTTCCAGTGTCCTAGTGAAAAAAAAATTCAATAATCAGAATTCCAACTATCCCCACAGGTCCCATGATGTGCTCATTTGTTTGAATCAAATTGCTTCTGTTTCCCTAGTGATTTGATTTTTTTAAGTGTGTGCAGGGAGGTGTGAATCATGTGAATGCATGTGCCTGTGGAAGCCAGAAGAGGGCGCTGGTTCTCTGGAGTATGAGTTACAGACAGTTGTTAGCTGACTGTTGGTGCTGTGACCCAAACATGGGTCCTTTGCAAACTCAGCATGTGCTCTTGAGCGCTGGAGCCATCTCTCCAGGCCCCCAGCTTTCCTTTAAAGGACAGCAAGGGTGAGTTTGTGTGTTTGTTTTATATATTCTTCTGCTGATGTTGTTCTGTCAAGTTCCAAAATTAAGGAGCTGGTTCTCTCCGCACAGATCGTGGATGAGTTGCTCGTCTGAACGTGAGCCTATTGTGCAAACTCAGTCTTTAACACCATCTCACGATCACTACCTGCTGTGTCTTCATCGAGATATTCAGAAGTACATCACTCCTTGGACTGCCTCTCCCCTCACTAAGTTTCCCTTTCCTTTCATTTGTGCTGTATGTCATAGTTTATAGCTTTCTGCACCCCCCCATACTTTCTAAGCTCTTTTATAAACCAGAGCTGCTATTTCAGTAGGATCAAGGCTGTGCTGACCTTAGTGGTAGGGGATTGTCTGAGATCTTTGGATATACTTTTGTTGTTAAGCCCTAGAGTTTTAGTAAATAACACATACTGCTGAGGTTTCTTTATCTACGCTCCACATACTTGCATGTGGATTATGTCTTTCATCTCCCTCCTGTCTACTCTATATGTTGGTAGACAAACAGAAACCTCTCTTATTGATTGTGTTTACCAATACAGAATTTGATATCCTATCTACGCATAATGCTTTTCCAAGATCAATTATAGCAGTGGTTGATAATGTTTTCTTTCAAGTGCTAGATAGTAACTATCTGATTTGGGGGTTAGCAGTCTATTTTGACAATATGGCTCTGTTCTCTAGAAATGTAGAAGTACAGTTGCATTTCAATAAACATTTACTTATACATGCTAGGGAAAGTTTAAATTCATAACTTTCCTATATTTAGTGTTATAATTAGTGATTGTTTAAAGAAAATGTATGTGGGTACTGGGAATTGAACTGTGCCCTCAAAAGGGCAGCCAGTGGTCATAATAGCTGATCCACTCACCTCCTCTGCCTTGGTAAGATTTAAGGAAAACAAAATGTAAGAGAATCAAAAGAAATGCTTTCCTGTAACAGAAATGTTCTTCACAGTAAGCATACTTTGTGCAGCATATAGTTGGGACTATCATGTAAGTGAAGAAGAGGGTATCTGAAAAAAAAAGTTTAATGTGAGACTCCAAATTTCCTGGTTAATTGAAATACCCTATTTGCAATCAATTCATCTGAACACCAGAGATGCTTATCATCACTGTATACACATTTATGCTTTGATGGAGATATTTATTTTTCAAGATATTGCAAAATGTATCCTTATAAATTGTTTGGCTAAGCAGCCTTAAGTATATTGAGCAATATCCTAGAAATGTTTCTTTAAATAAGGGAAGGATATAGAAAAGCCACCAGTTAGAAGGGTTCCTTGTGTTCTCTAGAATGTGGCCAATTGGCTAGGGAAGCATTCAGGCTCTCAAAGAGAAAACAATCCCATGTCCTTTAGAACAAGCCAATGAAGCAAATTTCCCAGCTTGACTTGGTCCAGGTAAAGGAGAGACAGGTAAGCTGAGATGCCTAGATGGAGACCACTGATTTTATTCCAGATGGAAGGAGAAGTCATTGGGAAGCCCCTTGTTTTGTTGTTCCCATGTGCTGCTAATAAATCCCATGGAACTGTCACTCCATCACTTAGTGAAACGAGTTGTGGGACCCCCATGGGGATATGGTCGGCCTCTGAAGGACAATAGGATATGTTACCATCCTGAGACTTGGAGCGGTTCTTTCATAGACAATGCATCAGAAATATCCTTGAAAGAACTCTCCTGCCTCTGTGTTTGATGAGGGTTAAAGATCTGCATTTGGCTGAACAGTAACTTTGAATTACTTTAGCCCCTGCTTTTGAACGTGGAACTCCTCATAAAGCAACAAAAATTAAAGACTGTGTCGGGGGAGGCTGGGGAGGTGGCTCAGTCAGCCAAGTGTTTTGTCTTAAAAGTGTGGGGATTTGAGTTAGAACACAAGCGATGTGGAAATGCTGATGGCCCCTGGGAATTTTAGTGTTTGGGAGGCTGGGGCATGTGGATTCTTAGGGGCTATTGGCCAGACTCTGTTTCACACAACAGGACACTAACACACACGTGGACATCCTCACCCACTTCTGGATAGTTCTAAGTCAACTTCACACAAACTAAAGTCATCTGAGAGGAAAGAACCTCAATTGAGGAAATGTTCTATAAGTTTAGGAAGCACTTTCTTTGTAAGTGATTAATGGGGAAGAGGTCCAGTCCATTGTGGGTGTTGACATCCCTGGGCTGATGGTCCTGGATTCTATAAGAAAGCATACTGAGCAAGACACAAAAGCAAGCCATTAAACAGCATTTCTCCATGGCCTCTGCATCAGCTCCTGCCTTCAGGTTCCTGCCTTTTGTGAGTCCTTGGACCAACTCACAGCTTCACAGCCATGAATCTTCAGCTTCAGTTATTAACATCTCACAGTGCTCTGGCCATATTAAGATTGTCATAGAAATGCTATAGAGAAAACTAATTTTTGTTTACTCCAATTTACAGGATGAGTATGTGCTACATGGTGCGGTCATGAGTGTGTTTTGACAAGGCAGGGTATGACATTCCCCAGTGTAATGGATCACAGGCAGACAGAGCATGTCTCCATCACAGAGAAACCAATGTTTTACAATATACAAGACTTTGTGTAGAGTCATCTCAGTTGTTAAAGCTCTCACTTGAGAGTTTGAGTTCAGTTTATCAGGATTTAATGGCAGTGCACATAGCTGTAACCCCAGCTCTGAAGAGGTGGATTCAGGCAGATCTTGGTGCTGGCTAGAGCCACGGAGTCCAGCTAATTATTGAGCTGCAATTTTCACAAGAGACTCTGTTTCAAACAAAAGATGAGGAAATGATCCCCACCATTGGTCCCCAGATACACATAGACTCCACATGCAGATATAAACAAACATGCATGTACAAATGAATGCATGCCCCATACAATGGAACACTGAACAACTCTTGGTTGTAGAGAGTTGACTGGTACAAGGAACATAGGATGCTTGATGATGTCCTTGGCTTCTGGATGCCAGTGGCACCCCTGTACTGAAGTGATCATCAGAGCTGCTTCTTGACAGCAGCAGTTATTCCCCTGTGGGGCGAATTTTTCATAGCTTAAAACCCTGGGCTCATTTCCACTCTACTGTAGATAGCTTTGTGATATTGTCTGGCTATTTTGTTGTTAATATTTGTGGTAATGTGTTATGTTCACATGTGTGTCTTGGGATGTATATGTCCTTATGTGCATGCCTTTGTACACATAGAGGGGCCAGAGGGTAAGAGGTGTCCTGCTCTATCCCTTGAGTCAGGGTTTCTTGCTCTACTGGAAGGGAAGCTAACAACCAGCAAGTTCCAGCAATCCTCCGGTCTCCTGCCGCACAGTGCTGGGCCTATAGGCATGAAAGGGCATGTTAGGCCTTTGATATGAGAGCTGGGGATTCAAACTCAGGCCCTCATGATTGCATAGCAAGAATTATTACCAATGGAGTCATTCCCCAGTCCTGAATAATTTTTATCTTTTTAGGATGTGTGAGTTTTATACCTGAGCCACTTTCCTGGTCCTTGATTTATTTTTCTGGAAATAGCCTGCAAAATTGAGCTTTGTAGGTTTGCATCTCCTGCTCATTTCATGACTGTATCATTTACATAAATTCCTATTTGCTAGAGACCTATCTCATGAGAAGAATGTCTAAATTGTGCAGAAGGGGTTTCTTTCTGGAACAGAGGTTGAAACAAAAACAGCTCTGGTGCCGTAACTGCTCATGTCAATTGAATTATAGGGAAATGATGCCTCAGAGATTAGATATTAAAAAAAAAACCAGCAGGATCAAAATGAGGAACATTTTGGGGATGTGCCTGAATTATTTTTGAATGCATGATTTCCATGTAAGTGTTTATTTGGGTGAGAAAAATTGTAACTATTATCCCCTGTTCTAATAAAGGTCTTTATTTGCCAGATTAAAGAAAATCCATCAGTGAGCAAGTCAGAACAGTGACGAAGTATTTTCAGCCTTGAACTTTTCACCCCAGATTCTTGAGTCCACATCTTTATTTTATTCTGAAAGAGAATCAAGTGACTAAGAAAGTAATAGTAAACATCATAGGCCAGCAAGAACAGGTTGTGAATGCTGCTAGCCTGCGGGGGGTGGGGTTGGGGGTGGTGTCATATGTGTGTTTGCTAGTTGCTCAAAGTCCTCTATGTTAGCATAATTATACATACTGTATATGTACATATGAATAATTCATGCCATGCATATAAAACGATTAAGTAATTTTTAACATTTGTTTTTATTTTTACATTCATTGGGGGGAGGGGTGTGTATGCAGTGCATGTGAAGGCCATTCTCTCTTTCTGTGAAATTGATTTTCTCCTTCAACCATCTGATTTTCTGGAATTGGGCTCAGGTTTTCAGGATTGGCAGCAAGCGCCTTCACCCACTGAGCCATTTCACTGACCTCCTGTGTAGTTTTTAATTTGATTTGTTTCTCTTTTATATTTTACTCTCTTCCTCTCCTGATCATCTCCATTTTAAAATGATACACGTTGTTATTGAGATAAGAAGACTGATGGAAGGAAGCTGTCCACTCAGAATCAATCTGCCAAGGAAGCCATCTCCATCCCCACAAAACAGACAAAAAAAATGTAAATGGAGAAGGGAGAAAGGGCAGCGAATGGGTGGAAATGGGAGGGAAGAGCAAGAGAAAAGCCAAGAGCTTGTTATTACTGATAACCAAGGCCCTGCTCTGCGGCACAGCCCTCTGTGCATATTTTGAAAACGAAGATGAGAACAATGACCAGTGGTCAAGAACCAAGACTGTCATGACACAGTCTGAGGGGCTGCAATCCTTTGAGACTTGGTGATAGTGTCAGAGAGACCATTCTCCTTCACTGAGCAAGGCCAAGCACTATTACTCAATGGGGTGGGATGTCAGGTGTTGGCACACAAGAGTCAACACAGGTATCAGCACAGGTGTCAGCCTGAAGAGATCACCTTCTGGAATCTAATTGGCCCACTGATTTCCCAGTATGACCACAAAGATGACATGCTGATAAGATATATCTTAAGAAATGGCTCCCTGATTTATTTTCAAATAACAGTGTGACCATGGATGCCTCTTCTGTTCACTCACCAGTTGAAAAGCCAGTTCTCCAGAGATCTAAAAAAGGTACCATGTATTCTCCAATGCCTCTTCTATGTTTTGCTCATTCCTTTTTGCTTGCATCCATTCTACCATGAAAGAAAACATCCCATCGACAAAGAATCCTGGTGTTCTTGTGTATTCCTTTTGTCCCCAATGAGATCTGAGAGGAAATCCTGCCATAAGCATCATGTGCCTAGAGACAACATTGTTATGAGACCTGTGGTCCTCTTCTGTTTGCTTTTCATAGTAAACTCTGTTATGAGCCACTCTGAATTCCTAGGTAGCATCATGTCTGGTGCATCACAAATAAGGCAGTATGTGTGTTTCTTAGGTGCTATGGGGATATTATTCCAAATTAACAAGAAAACAGAATCAGGAGGATGGCTTGGTGGGTAAAATGCAAGTATGAAAACCTAAGTTCTATCCCAGAGCCCATATTTTAAAGATGGTGTGGGTGTGACAGTGTGTACTTATACTATCATGGCTGAGGAGGTAGACAAGGTATCCCTGGGACTTACTTGGCAAGAGCCAGGCCAAGAGCCAGGCCTCCCAAGGCAAAAAAGATGATAACTGAAAATTCTACACAGCAGTGCACCATTCAGGAGATAGTAAGAGTGTTTTTGAAGGACATATCCACCATGTTCTCCAGCTCATCTTATATATAATGTATGGTCTCAAGCAACTTCTTCTAACATGAGTATGTTTTGCCCCACCCATTTCGAGGTGGATGGAATTCTCCATATAGGATAAGATGAAGGCACCTGCCAGGAAGCTCAGAAAATGCTAACTATGACAGGAAGCACATGGAGACAGGTCTGAACACAGTTCCACACGGTAATGGTTAACGTTTCAATACTCAGAGCCCTTCTCTGGGTGCTTTTTGGAATGAAGCAGATTGCATGAGCTGTTAAGATGCCTGGTTTTTCATTCTCCTTACTTGTGAGTCATTAGTTTGCTTTCCTAAGAGTATATGTGGGTGGGTGTCTGTATAATGAATACTATGAAGCCATGCATGAATTAGCTTGTGTTAAAAATTTGGAGTATATATAGGATATAAACATCTTTCTGAAGCAGGCCTTTTGTAAAAGCTCAAAATATCAATAGAAACATAGACACTGGTTGTACCATCTGTGTTGCAACTCGTCAATAATATGAAAGAACTAGACATGGCTGAATTCCAATAAAGTTTTATTTACAAAAATAAGTGGCAAGATGAATGTGTTCCACAGGCTTGCAGTGTGCAGATGGGTTGTCTAAGAAAACCCAAAGTGGATAGCATGAGGAAGGAGTCACCTGTCTATAAAATAGCCAGTTGTATTGGGGTGAATATATATAAAATTAAGTTTAGCTTCAGGGAAAATTTACATTGCTTGAGGACCCAGTGTTCTTCTGCTGCCCACCACCACCTGTGAATCATTACCAAGAAAACAGAGCTCTGTTACCATGATACACTGCCCTCACCCTCCGCTTAATTCTTAGTCCATCCCTGCCTTGTGCTAAAGCTGCTAGGTGGCAAGCCTCCCTGGTGACAACTGCTATTTGCTTTTCAGTACAATTTAGAATCCTCAAGTCTCAGCCTGCATCTCTTGAAAAAGATTCTAAGCTGGGCTGCCTGCCTGGGCTAACTCCCTGAGACTGTGGGCTGGAGAGAGTATCACATTTCAAATGGATTAGCTGACTATTGAGAATTCAGGAGGGGTTTGAAAGTCTCTTAACTTCTAAATACAGCACATAATGGAGTTCTATGAATATTTAATTGGAGTGCAAGACCCAAAGTTCTTTGCAATTAGTTTAACCATTGCTTTTAGTAGAGAAATCAAGAATTTCCTTGCAGTGTCATAGGAGTCTCTCTGCACTTTCTGTTTCTCTCCTTCTAGAAACTTCCAGCACCTGGATCATGACTTCTTTTATAAAATGCTCAGAGTACATTCTCTATTCTATTGCCGGCGCAGGCTCCCTGAGTTATTAGTAAAGAGCTAGGACTTTCACGTACAATGTAACTCACATTTCTACTTACCCTTTCTCTCCCGTCTCCACTTAGAGCCTCAGCAGAACCCTGGCACCAGGCCTTGCCGTAGTAGCTACCTGTTTACTTTTCCAATGAAATATGAAGCATGTCCAGAATCTTAATGACCTTTTGCCCTTTGCTACAAAAGTCTTAGAATATGCCTGGCACAAATCCTACCCAGAAGGCACTTGGCTGAGTGAATGACTGCTAGCCCCTGTGTTTCTGCTCACTCTAACCCTGAGTAAGAGAGATAATGTTTCCTCCTTTGCAGCATGGGAGAATTTTATAGTCCACTGCATCTCCACTGAAGGCTTTAAATTTGGTTCCTCTGTGTTAAACACTCCTAAGTATGGCAACTGTGACATTCAGGAAAAACTATCTGGTAGAAAAGCAACAGGAAGTCATGATGAGAAAAATGGAAAATACATCCTAAAGTCAACAATGAGTCTTTGTGGATGTGAGAAGTATTGTGCTGAGAAAGAGAATGGGATATATTCCATGAGAGCCAATAAGAAATGAAGTGTTAGAAGAAAACGGGGAGATGGCGATAGAAGACGATGTCCATGCAGAGTAGCTGGGCATTTCCTAACACTTAAAAATCATGAAAAAGCTTAGCATGGACTGAGGATTCTTTCTTGTCGTTTGCATGTCCTTCCCTACCTTTTGTCTTCTTCCCTCGCCGCTCTAACATGATCATCTTTCAGCAAATATTATGAAGGTGCCTATGTGTGTCCAGATTCATGAAGGCCCTTGTATTGCTTTCTTAGATATTACAACCAATTATTTCTCTCTCTCTCTCTCTCTCTCTCTCTCTCTCTCTCTCTCTCTCTCTCTCTCTCTGTGTGTGTGTGTGTGTGTGTGTGTGTGTGTGTGTGTGTTGTGGGGGAGTGGGATGCATGCACATCTGGAGGCTAGAGGTCAGTTCCTCAGGAGCAGCTGAGACAGGAACTCTTATTGTGTCCTCAGGTTCACTGATTAGGCTAGCTTGGCTGGCAAGTGGGCCCCTGGAATCTACCTGCCTCTGTCTTCCCACTGTTAGGATTATATGTGTATGCTACCAGACCTGCCTTTTTAAAACCTGTGGGTGCTGAGGTAAGACACTGTCCTCCATACTTATATAGTAATGTCCCTAACTCCATCACAGCCACTTCTGAAATGGCCCAGGCATTTCTAGTATGGCCTCTTGCAGTCCCTCCATGGTGAAACATTTTTACTTGCATCTAAAATTTTCAAAACACAAGACTGGCCACACTTACCCTTAACCTCCAAGGACACAAGAAAATCACCTTCCTAGGTGCTACCAGCCCTTGGCTCTGGACACCTACAGGCCTCATCTTTCTTCATTATCAGTTGTGAATCAATCAAGCTTGATTTTTCTACGTTCTCTGCATATGCCTGCTCACACTGTCACATAAGCCACACCCCATATCACATATCCCCAGTTTTCTCCTGGACAGTGTGTGTTAGCCTCAGCCATCTCCCCTACCATGATTACCAAGTAAGATTTCTTTTTCTAAATAGTCTGAGCTTGTTGTTTGCAATAATTTGATGAGTCCTCTGCCTTTTCTTCTTAGTGTTGCAGGTGCCCAGATGATCTTTAGCACATAACAGATGTGGGGTAGCGACTGAATCAACACTCAGTCTTTAGCATCGAGACACAAAGTCCAGCAAGGATCTTACCTTCTCTCCTGCATAGATTTACAGTTCTCATATTTCCACAGAGTCACTTCCTGGCTCTGCTAATTTACTGTGTTCTTTGGCTGCCTAGCTCCTTTCAGCCCCATTATTTAACCATTCTTTTCCTTTGTCTTACTGCTAATGTTGAGTTTCACTGTTGATTGAAGAAATAAATCCCAATGCTTTCAATATTCTAAAGCCCTAACAATGTTGCACAGTGTGTGCCTTGGTGTGTAGAGAGCTGCGTTGTACCGTGCCCTAAAGGGGGCGCTGGTTTCCACCTTCCACCTTTTCAACGGTGAGTGCTCTCGGGAGTAAACAACTACTTATTGGCTGTAGGCGAGGATGGTGGCTTGCTTCTGTGTCCTAGGACCTATGGGCGATGTCCATGTGGCTTACCGGGATTGGAGGCCCAGAGGGTATTTAGCCAAGAGCGGACTTCTCCCCAGGGTCATTCATCGTTCGTCTGAGAGTGTGAGTGAGTGAGAGAATGAGCGAGTGATTGAAAGATAAGAAGATAATAAAAGGCCTGAATAAACTGCAGAGAGAAGGATCCGGTGTTGCGTTTTTCTTGCTGGCGAGGTTGCGCGCAACATTGGTGCTATCCTCTGACAGCAGATTCTGGAAATTATAATGGACTGTGACTCCTTGGGAGAGTATTTCTGAGCTATAGCAATACTTTTCTCTTTCACTATGTACTTGTCACAGCAACAGAACAACATAAGACCTTCCATGGCAACATCCATGGAGAAATAATCCTTTTGTGTGATGAAACATCTGTTTTCCATATATCTCTAAATAGTTAGGACACGCATTACCCAGTACCTTTATTTATTTAGCAAATAAATCTGTTTTCCACAGGATAGTTGAGAGTGTCTGAGTGTGCCATATAGATGCAACATTGTCTACACCCTGTAAAAACATGTGTACATTCTCAGAACCATTTTATACGGAGATCTCAGTGGTTAAGAACACATATACCACTCTTGCATAGAACCTGAGTTAAGTTTCAGAAACCATGTTGAGCAACACATCCAGCTCCAGGGCATCTGAAGCCCTCTTTTGGCCTTTGTGGTTACTGTACTCATGTGCACATATACACACACAGACATGTGCATACATGTGATTAAATATAACAGTTATAAAATTGGAACCACAATACACTCATGACTTTTCTAAAGTTTATTGTCATTCGGTATACACAGATGAAACTCTGAAATTTAAAAAGATGTACATTTGAAAACTTTATTGCTTTTATTTGAAGTTATTTTAGTTCACCTGGCTTTCATCTCATTATTACTATTTAAACTAACACAAGCACAGTGATCATGTCCTCATCAGCACCTCTGACTGTTGTGCTGCTGAGGGAACCTCTGTCCATTTGGTGTCTATGCTTTAAACCTTCTCTAAACATTTACAGGTCAATATGTGGATTCATAGGTCAGTATACTCCATAAACATTTAAAATATGTCTCTATAACTTTATATTATTGGTAGATTTATTTGATTCCACTTGATCCCATATAATATACATATGGCTGAGAGCAACCACAGCTCCTGTAGCTGAGGGGCACATGATCCAGACATTTTTTGCTTTACTTATAAGGAGATAGTAGATAGATATTTTTAAGTCTGGCTCACTGAACAGGAAATGACTCCAGTATTATTTAACTTTTCTTATTGCTGTGACCAAATACCTGTCAAAAAGTAATTGCAGACTGTTCTGAATGAACATAGTCCATAATGACAGAGTAGGCACTGCCATGGCAGTTGACCTCCTGCAGTAGAAACTTGTGGCGCTGCTTGACCATCTATCTGTAGATCAGGAAGCAGAAACAGAACATCTCAAAACCCATATATTCACTCCCTTGAGATAGGTTCAATTCCCTAAGACTCCACAACCTCTCTGTTGTGAGGGTGTTCTTCTTATGAATGGTGGCTAAGTAATGTTTACCCTCCTTGAAAGGACCCGATGACAAGCCAAGGCATGGTTACACCAAAGTTCAGTCTGAGAAGCCAGTGAGGTCATTACAGAGCATGACTGAGGGATTTCTATAGCAGTATAGATGGTCCCTATACATGAAAGTCCATACCCAGTATAGATAATAGTTTCCTCAGAGTTTGCAAAGATGGTGCCCCCTATCTCCTCATCTTTCTCAGTGTCTCTACTTTTTCCTGAGACCCTGAGGTTACCGAGTCATATAGCTAATTTGGAGGAGTGGCTGGGAATTCAGATGAGGAGGGTTCAGTGATCCTACCTGTGCTCCTGTTCAGTTGGAGGAAAGTGAACAATGAACAGCTCCAGTTGTGATGACCATTCTCTGTCAGATACAGCTGAACTCATGAGGGTAGCAGCAGTCTAGTTTGAGGGACAGTGCTGTATACACTCCTATAACAGTACCACCAGTTGGAAAATCAAGTGCTCACATACATTTCATAGGCAAAGCATCTTTATACTCTTCTAAGCTGTATGTGTAGAACAGTGTCTTAACTCTGCACTATTTGCTATCCTGGAAGAGCAAATGACTACTATTATTTTCTTTAGCAGACTCTGACATTTTTGTCTTGTAGGTTTTGGACTTGTCAATGTCCCAGTCATGCCCTATTGTTCTATTTGGTATGTTTTTAACTCTTTGTCTACTTTTTGGAGCCATGATTATTTCTTGATATAGTCTGTGGTTATCATTTTGCTTCTTCTATTCCTTTCTTTTTCCTCAATACACTCTAAATAATGTTTCTTGACTTGTTCTATTTTTATAACCTGTTGATATTAATTTTATTTTTTGAGGACTTCATACATCAGAACTGTGTCTTTATTATTCCCCCTACTCTCTCCATCCCAGCTCCTCCTGTGTCACCCCTCTCTCCAAAATCCATGATCTCTTCTTTATTATTCACAGAGGGTGGGGGAGGGTAGATTTTGTTTTGAAGCATTAAAAAAGTTTTTTTGGCTTGAGAAATTTCTACTTCAAAAGTAGTTTTATTTATTTATTTATTTAGGTAGGTAGGTAGGCAGGCAGGCAGGCATTTTTCAGAATGAATCTTTGATATGGCAGGCCTTGAACTCACCAGGTAGCCCTAGATTACCTGGGGCCCCTCTGATCCTTGCATTCTGGGAGTTCCCTGACATAGGGGATTTCATCTTCACATTCTGTAAAGTAAGATTCCATTCTTCTCTAGTGAAAGTATACTTATATTACACATTTAATAACTGTTAAGTGCATGTCCATTGAATCATAGATGCTTTTAAGGAAATGGGACTTTCCTAAGCTACCTACACAGTCATCCCTTACTCTTCCTCCACACACACACAAGGAGTACAGAGAAAAATAATAATGAGTTAATAAAAATATGTCAAATAGAAATATGGTCTTTATTTAAAATATTTAAAGGTTGAATACATTTCAGTGTTGCATAACACCCCCACTAACCTAGCAGCTTGAAACAACACATGTTTATTATATGATGTCTGGCATGATGTAATTGGATTGTCTCTTCAGCATAGCACATGTCTAAAATCACCAAAGTCTCTGAGAGCCAAAGTCCCAGCTGAGGATCAGTGTCTTTGCAAATTCAGCTCCTGTCCTCAGTAGGAACTACGTAATATTTCCTTTTCCTTCCCAGACCCACTGTCAGGGACTGTTTTCCTGTACTCAAATCTTCCTAGTTATAGTCTGCCATGAGATCCTCTGGAGCATTTGGTGGCTGCTACCTCAAGTTCAGTAGGAGTATCTCTATGCTGCCTTAAAGCCTTGGCCATTTCTTTATGTGCCATGCAGACCCAGGTTAAAAAGCAAGCCTCAGATACAAATTCAGCTGCAACAAGTTTCCTTTTCTTTCTTTCTTTCTTTCTTTCTTTTTTTTTTAAAGCTATATTTTTATTTTACCAGACGAAGGGACATCAAGTTCCATATTTTCATCAAGAACAGCTAAGCACATGCTGGAGATAGCTATATGGCTATGTGGCTGGGTCAGAGTGAACAAGGTGGGTCCATTCAGGTCAGCACTGGCCAGGAAGGCCATCACAGGACTTGAGTCATTTCCCAAATGGTTACTCAGTTATGTAAAGCTACATTTAAATTACCTATTTTTCCTAAGCATGTGGCATTAAATTCAAGATGTCTTTAGAAGACATACATTGACAATCAATGCCTGGGCAACCTGAGACTCTTGGGATGGGTGAATGTTGGTAGGAATGAAGAGAATGGCTATATTCCAATTTCATTCTTAAAAAACTGAATGCAAATCATGTTTTTCTACTCTCATACTCTAGACGAGGGGGGGGGGAATCACAATGCCAGGGCACACACATGTAGCAGACATATTTCTTCATAATACATCCAATTACACTAAATATATGCCATATTTTCTTTACATTTCAACTCATGCAGACACATTTACACACACAACCTAATCTTAATTATGATTTGTGTGAATTCTTTGCATTTAGTTTTTATTGTTACATATTAGATTCTTTAATTTGGGACTTACAATATGACAGGAAACACGAGATTTGTTCCTTTAATTGGGCCACATATGTTTTCTTTTATGACATATGAAGCTGACTTTGCTGAGTCTACTTAGGCATCTTGAAGAAGAAGATGCCTTAAAAATCTTCAAAATCAATATAATAAATCAAGGCTTCTAGCCAGAAGGCTTCCTGATGAAACTGCTCTGCAGACCTGGCAGTTTTCTGACCGTGTAGACACAGGCCCATCCCATCCATCTTTCTGACTCACACGGCAACTTTAAAAGTAATTTGTTGGATTTTGAGATATTGCCGGGCTCTTTTCCTGGACATCTTAATGCGACTCCAAGATCTGACAGTCACACACACTCCTCTCCCTTAGACTTTTCTCTGCCAGATTCCCTCTTTGCTGCTCGAGACACCATCTGCTCTGATCGCAGTGACGGAGGCATCGCCGAGACTCTGTTGTCAAGTTTGTTCCAATATCAGCTGCTTTCTTTTCCATGTATACTCTATGGCTCTCACTGACTACTGCTCATCCTGTGATTGTCATAGTAATTCCTACTCCTGTGTGTGCAGGTGGACACAGCGAGGTAGCACTCATGCCCATGGGTGCACACTCATGTGGAGGTCAGAATACAACCTCTACAGTCATTCTTCAGACACTGTTCATCTTGGCTTGTAGATATATGCCATGTATGGGGGGTGGGTACCTGCAAGGCCCTAAAGAAGGTATCAGCTACCTTGGAACTGGACTTCTAGATGATTGTGACTCTTGGATGCTATAATCTATCTGGGGTCCTCTGGAAGAGGTGCTGGTGCTCATAAATGCTGAGCCTCTCTCCAGTCTTGTTTGTTTGTTGAGACAATGTCTCTTGCTGACCCAAGACTCACCAAGTAAGCTATGTTGGCTGGCCAGAAAACTCCGGAATCTGCCCATCTCTCCTTCTCCAATGTTGGAGTCCAAGTGTGTCACACCACACCTGATTTTTTATTCTATATAGGTTCTGGACATCAAACTCAGGTTCATCTGCTTGCAAGGCAAGAGCTGAGCTGAATTATTTTTCCAGTCCTTAGCTTCTGTTTTTGACATGAAGGTTTTCCTTTGTTGTTCAGGCTAGTCTTGATCTTCAGTTGAACCTCCTGTCCTTGGTGTCTGGAATGTCATGGACTCAAGGCAGATGCCTTTGCTCTTGGCTAAGTTATGCTGTAATCTGCAATATTAAAGCAGATAATTTGGAGGCCAGATGTCACTGGCTTACCTTGCATTGGTCTCCAGTGTGTCCGCAGAAGGTGAACACACTTCAGGTCAATGACTTCTTCACAATGTCTACACAACAGAGAGAGGCTGCCAGTGAGAGTTGGGGTGTATTTAGAAACTAGAAATCTTTGGTTCCCCAACATAGCAGAGCATACCACCAAAGATGTCACCATAGAGGCCCCTTAGTTTTGTTACTGTCACATGGCAATCACACTGACTCCCATGCCCTCATTCCCCAGATGGAATCATAGCTACCAGTGGTCCAGCACTGACTCCCATGCCCTCATTCCAGAAATGCAATCATAGCTACCAGTAGTCCAGCACTGACTCCCATGCCCTTGTTCCCCAGATGGAATCATGGCTACCAGTGGTCCAGCACTGACTCCCATGCCCTCATTCCCTAGATGCAATCATGGCTACCAGTGGTCCAGCACTGACTCCCATACCCTCATTCCCCACCATGGCTCCTGGTGGGCCATTTGAAGAATCTCTTGCTTTCATCTGTTCCAAGTATTTTGGGGCTGGGGGCTTCTGATTACTTCTGTTTCTGTTGTTGAGATTGATCCATTAAATAGAGAAAATTTGGGAAATAAAATGGACAACACATGCTCTGGGGGGAGAGATATTTGCTCTTGGAACCATTCTTCTGTTTGCTAACTCTACTCTCAGAATTCAGGTATTAAATCCCTGTATTGTTATTGCGAGGCTGGAAGTAGGTAATGGGTAATGACTGCTAGGCAGTGGCAAGAAATGCTCTCAGAGAAGATCACTGAGTAGTTAACAGCACTGGATGCACTCATAGAAGACCCAGATTTACCTCACAGCACCCAGACAAAGGCTCACAACTGTCTGTGCTTTTAGTTCCAGGAGATCTTATGCCCTCTTCTGGCCTATTTAGGTATAAGACTTGCATATAGTACCCAAACATACATGTAGGCAAAAAATCACATATATAAATTAAGTTTTAAATGATATAAGTTTTAAATAAATAATATAAGTCTTTACATTCACATAAATAATCTAAGTTTTAAAAAGAAATCTCCTCTCTTTTTTTGATGTTTCTCTCAGTCACTGTGTTGCACCTGCATTTGTATGGATAATATACATGCCATGTAATGGACTGAATTCTATAATACATACAATTTAGTAAAACTGTAATGATAGATATATATATATTATACATGTATATGGTAATTAGCATAATACACATATGTGTTAACTAATTCTACTTTTACTCCAAATTATCTTTAATCCCTACTCTTCTAAGGACCAAACTGAGTCTCTTGCATTCTCCAGAGCTGAGCAGACACAAGAGCAAACAATATCTAAAGGAAGAAGAGCCACCAAGGAAACTGCTAGTGTCCACAGATCTGAGTGGAATCTATCTGACTTATAACCACAGACATATAACTATTAATGTGCATACATAACACAGTACATATTTACACTTTAACATCTCCCACCTTTGTGAATATTCTTTTGTGAGTCAGATCACGACAGTATTAGAGAACAAAGTACTTTGTCCATTTGCTTTATTCTGTAGGAAGAGGTACACTGCATTTGATTTCCATAGCCCACACAAAAAAGCTGAGCATGGTAGATATACAGTCATAATCCTAGCATGGGGGAAGTGGATACAGACAGATTCTTGGCCAGCCGCTCTACTCTATTCAACAAATTCCATGACAAAGTGAAACCCTGCCCAGCCCCCCCAAAAAATGTGGCCAGCCCTTGAAGAATGACACTGAGGTTCTGAGACCTCCACACATATGCATACCTGCAGTCACATACAAATACACACAGGAAGTTCATCTGTCAAAATATTACTAACATAATATTGCTTCTGTTTTGGTTTCATGGTCAAAAATACATTTTTATAAGAAAAATCTTAAGTAATGTTTAGTTTCATTCACCACTGCCTGTAAGATCATTCCAGTTTGACATGCTATAGACAGTTAGAGCAAATGCTGTTGGGCTTCATCTTAAGGAACCCATTTTCTTCTGGCCCCAATCCTCATTGCTCCTACTATTCATCCTGTGACGTTAGTTACTTCTTCTGAATCTCACCATCCTTTATCTCCTGTCATATGCACAAGGACATTTATAAATGGATTCAAAACCTCCTCTTTCAGGGGCTTCTTTTTTATGGCATTGTCTGTTATTTAGAAAGCACTACCATACACTTCAAAGGCTGACAGTGTAGAACCGAGCTTGGGCAAACTAGTGAGATAAATCTGGCACATATTCTATTTTAAAAATAAAGTTTAATTTTCACTCAGTGTCATAGCTTCATTTGTCAGCCTGCCATATCTGGGAGGAGGGAACCACAATTGAGAAACTGCCTCTATCAGATTGCCCTGTGGGCATGTTGGTGGTGCATATATTTTTAATGGATGTAGAGGACCCAGACCACTGTGGATGACCTCATCCTTAGCCAGGTGGTCCTGAGCTGTGAAAGAAGAGTGGGAAGAATATAGTAAGCAGCTTTCCTCCATCCTCTGCTTCAACTCCTTCCTCCAGATTTCTGCTTTGACTTCTTGCCTTGGCTTTCCTCTGTGATGGACTGTGAATTGTAAGTTAAAGGAACCCCTTTCCTCTCCATGTTGCTTTTGGCCAGGGTTTTGTTACAACTGAGAAGCAAACTGGAATGCTCAGTTTCACTCATTCTTTACCAGATTTTCTTTTCTTTTCCTTTTTCCGTGTGTGTGCTGTGTGTGTGTATGTTGCGTGTACAGGCTGCAATGCCAGGCTTAAATAGTAGTTAATGAAACAGGAAGGCTGAGAAACCCTAAAATATACTTCCTTTAAAGAAATGTTTAAGTCTGTAAAATACGTGTGGTAGTATAAGATATGAATGTATGCATAAATATACATTATAAAATTTTGCAACTTAAAGGTGACTTGAGTTCTTATATGATAATCAAGCAAACGACTAGTTGATATCTTCCCAAAAGTTAGAGATTTAGTAAGATTTTTACAGAATACCTCACTTCAGTGGCCCATGTGGACAGTTCTAGAGTGTTACTAAGGAGATGGTCAGAGAGAACCCCTTTTCAGTACACTCTTGTGATGTATTCAAGCAGAAGGCCGATTCAGGTTTAAATCCAACACTTCATGTACGTCCTAGAGACCTAGTATAGAACCTCATACACAAAAAACTAACCACAAATACTTGCTGCTGAATTGTTTGATAGTGCCTCATACAACAAGCCCATAATATTCTACACTGAGAACCCAAGAGCATCCATCGGAGAAACAACTTTAGGCAGGCATCCTCAGAGGGGATGGATGAGGGGTTGGTGTCCACTGTGGTTGAGTGAACAGGCCAGTTGTTGGGTTTATAACAATCATTGTCCCTTTGGTTCTCTGACACTGCAAACAGCTCTGTCTGTGATGATTTCCACAGCTTCTGTAGGGGACATTGCTTGTAATGAAAACCAAGTTCTCTATGCCCTTTGAAGTGGGAATGCAGTAAGCAGCTAGTGTCAGAGTGAGCTTAGAGCTGAAGACAACCACTCAGGGTACTTCACGGCACTTTGCACCCAGAGGACAGTAATTTTCCACTTAAAACAAAACAAAACAAAAAAACCCCACTTTTTATGGTTTTGGCCAATGGGAATTTTTCTATTTTTTGGATATTGAGCCTAATTAAATCAGCTCATCACCTTAATAACTCCGTGGATACCCTTAAGCTCTCTGGCCTCTCAGTTTCAATCATTTGTGCAGTTCCTGTGACTAATTTATCTAAATTCCCCACACGGAGTTTTCGAAGTCTGGGCCCATGGACCTATGCCAAAATCACTGTTTCATGTTCCCCAAGATGTCTGATTTCCCTATTATTATTCTCCGTGAAGGTAGGGTTGTATGTCTTCTTGCCTCTTGGCTGTAGTTCCATCTGTACTCCATGCCTGGCCCATTACAGCTCCTCATTAAATAGTTGTTTGATGACTGAATAGATGGATGATTTGTGGGAGGCAAAAGTGCCTAGTGGTAGGGTGGGACACAAAAAGCCCAGCTTAACTCTCAGGCTGGAGTTGCCCAAGGTCCGGCATTGGGATTTCTCTTTAAGTAGCTTAGCTATCAGTGTGAAGCTATTTAAAAAAACTGCTAGAGCCATTTTCCATTCATCTTATTGTCATTTTTATGGGCTAATTTCATTTGGGGGAATCAGCCCATTCCAGTCTCAGTCACTTTGGGGCTGTGGGACTGTCCTCTGGGAACACTCTGTGTGACTTTAAGTTCCAGAACACTCAGGCAGGAGCTGGGGTGTGCCTGGGCTCATTGAACGTGCACTGAGCCAGGAGCTAGGTATAAAGAGATGTGCCAAGTGAGTTTTCTTTTCCTTTTTCTGTTTATCTTCTATTCCTTTCTCCTGTCTCTCCCTTCTTCCAGCCTTCCCTTTATCCTTCTTTTTTATTATTTACAAGGGGCGGGAATATGAAGCTTGAAAAAGAACAAAGAAGAGGAAAAGATAAAAAAAAAAATGCTTCCACAAATTCTAGTCCCCAAGCAAGGTTACATGTTTCTCTTGGTTTTTTTTTTAAGAAATTAATATTTTCGTGGAAGTATCTTAGATAAAACGCTTGCCTTGCAAGTACACAGACCTGAATTCAGTTCCCAGAACCCATTGCTGTGAGGACTGCACAAACCCAATCTAGCTTGCCAAGACCACAGTCAAGTCTAGGAGAACATTCAAAAGGTTCTATCACATTCTACTCTTAATTAATTAATTAATTAACTTATTTATCAGTTTCCTGTATGTGTTGTGCATACATCTGAGTGCACAGGTATATATTCTCTATACTTTCTGCTTCATTGCCTTGAGACAGGGTCTCTCATCCAGTCAGAAGTTCTCACATTGGAACTAGGCTGATTATTAATTAGCACAGCAAACTCTTGAGATCTTCTTCTCTGAACAGCCCTGTAGTGGCTAGTTTCATATCAACTCTACACAAGCTATAGTCACTTGAGAGAAAGAAACTTTAGCTGAGTGAAATGCCCCTATAAGATCTGTCTGTAGGCAAGCCTGGGGGCATTTTCTTAATTTGTAACTGATGTGGAAGAGCCCAGTCTATTGTGGGCAGGGTGAGCTCTGGGCTGGTGGTCCTAGGTTCTATAAGAATGCAGGCTGAGCAAGTCATGTGAGCAAGCTAATGGCCATTACCCCTCTGTGGACTCCGCACCAGCTGCTGCCTCAAGTTTGTGTCCCCATTTCCTCTGGTAATGAACAGTGATATGAAAGTATAAGTCAAATAAACCATTCCCTTCCCAACTCACATTTGGTCATTGTATTTATCACAGCAATTGGAATCCTAAGACAATCGCCATGCTGATGTTGCAGGAATCCAAAACTACATCTAGTTCATATGGAGGTGCTGCTGATTCAAACTCAGGGCCTCATGCTTGCACAGCAAGAGCTCTTAGCGACTGAGCCATCTATCTCCCCAGCCTTCATTTACTCACTAAAGTGCTAAGCACACAGGCCTCATGTACCTCAGGATACCATAACTGCAGTCCAACACATATTTGTAGATAGCTGTGTCACATTGCAGTGTCAAAAGACTGGACATACTCTGAGCCAAAGCACCCCCAGACAATACAATTAAGTGTCCCAAGTTACCATGTTTTATGTCAGTTTTGTAAAAAGGAGTACCTCTGATTTTATGCTCACACGTTATAAAGCCAGCCATATAAGGAAAAGAAAGACAGTTTTCCTGTCAAAGGAGAAACAATAACAAGATACTCTCCTTTCTTCAGAGAGGCAAATGTGGCACCAAGCTAGAGAAGTTTGGAGGGATGTTACGGAAGATGATACGTCAAGGAAGAGATTGCACAATGGCTGTTCCTCAGGCTGGGTCTGTGAGAGAGTTAAAAAGTTCCTTTCAATTTCCTTGTGCAGCCTCTCCTGAGTGGAGTGATTTAGATCCTTTAAAGGGATTTGTTTGAAATAAAATGCCTTAGACCATAGGGCCAGTTTGTCTCTGTCTCTCAGGCCTTTGTAAGAGAACAAAGTCGCCACTTGTCCCCATAAGGGGTGCAAAGAGAGGCTTGGTTGTGGATTTTACTGCCCATTCAGGCTTCTCATTCAGCTAGTTGTAAGTGAAATCTTTAAAAGCCTCACAGCAGGAATCCTTTGCTTGGGGCACAGGGTGCTGAGGGAATCTTTGAAAAAACCTATTGAAACCCTTGAGTTGTTGGGGGAAAAGTGTCCTATTTGGACTTCCTTAATTGGCAGTATGGGAAATAAACACACACAGGAAACCATTTAGCCTCTCTGTGAACTTCATGTGAATAGTTGCTTATCAAAAAATCCGTTGTGAATGTTTGAGAATTCAGGTATGTGAGCATATGTGTGTGTATTGCATGTAAATTTATGTATACATGTACATATATGTACAGTGCTTATGCAGACTTCTATAAAAATCCATTAAGTTGGATGAATGTGACAAAACTATATAAGGCTAGATAAAAATGTTATGTCCCTTTTAACTGTAGAAACTAGACGTATGACACAGAAACACACATATACTTTTTTTTACAGGGTCTCACCATGTAGCCCAGGTTGGCCTTGAATTCTCAGTAGTTTTGCAACCTCACTCTCCTATGCAACACATATACATAGACAGGTACATATGCATTTATGATATACATGTGTGCATATATATATGTATGCCCTCATGTCGCCCCGAGCTCATTATGTAGTCACGGATAACTTTGAGCTCTTTTGCCTTTGTCTCTCAAGTGGAGTGTCACTAATCTGGAAATGTCTGTTTTACAGTGGAAAGTGAAGAAACATAATAGAGGAGTCAGTGTTAGAAAAAGAACACCATTCAAACCAGAGTAGGAGAAGAGGGGTTGTCCCTGTGATGATGTCCAGGACCCTGCATGCTCTGTGACAGGTCTTTATTGGATCTGGAGAGCCCTCTTCTCTCCTCTCACATGGTCCTAGTGCTTTTCCTCCTTCATTTCCCACAGTGAGTGGTCACTGAACGGCAATTTCTCTCAGCAACATCTATGCAGAAAAGCAGTTCATATTTGGGAACAGGACTAGATATAGTACTAGGGATCTGGAAAAGCCTGGAGTCCAAAATGTAGCAGCTCATGAACATTCCTTCTGTCTCCACTGAGCAACATTGGCTCATTATCTTTTGCCAGTCTCCTCCTTTTTCTTTCCCCTACCCTCATACCTAGCCCATTGAAATGATCTTTTCTTCCTTCAGAGATGGTTCACTATGGGTTGAGCATGTTTTCTGAGAAGATTTCTGTTTGGCACTCACCAGTTCAGGAGATGACTTGCCTCTCTCAGGCTCAAGTTGATGTCATCCACAGTCTCCATAACTTATAAGGAAATGGGTCAAAAGGACTTGGAAATGCTAGCAGAGCTTCCAAGACTGGGGGAATACTCCACTGCACTTATTATTCTGTGACTCTGCCCAGTTACTTCAGGCAATGTATTCCATAGAGTCTCCTGTTATTTACTATAAAGACAAAAAATTCTCCTACAGACTAACTTCAGCAGGATTTTAAGATATCACTGGAATCCACCCAAAGTAATTTCAGTATGACCTTATTGACTATTTTTGGAATTTTCTTGAAACTTCTGTCTGCTGAGGAACATTGATAATAGTTTAGCATCTACTTTATTTTCCCTGTTTGAATCCAGGAATGGCTGTATGCATGATAATGGCATCCCTAGCCACATCCTAGCCATGTGGATGAGACACAAATGTGGGCAGTTTGGGCTGGTGATGATATCATGACTGATAATTGATGTTGATAGTTTCAGAACTATGATGTAGTCTATGATGTTGTAGAACAGGATCCTCCCAGCCTAACAGCATCAACATCTTCATAAGCACACTGTGATGCTTAACCCTTTCACCTGATAAGACCTACGGATAGTCCCTCAAGGTGGGGACAGTTCACCACTCTTTTCTATACCACCCTCCCAGCTGATTTTCACTTTACTAAAGCTTCACATGCCTTCTGGCTCTGGGAGGTGGTATAATATTTAGAGCATGGAAGATTAGCTGAGAAGAAACTTTATCTGTGCAGACCCATATGGGAGGGCCATCATCCATACTTGAGCGAGACTTTCCAGTGGTGCAGCTATTTTGGAATCACCCATGTATGTTCAGTAAGTAGGACTTGGACTTAATCTCAAACTCTTAACTTCATGTTGTCTATGGTTAGTAGACATCAGTTGGGGTCTCCCCCAAAATTTCAAACAATACAAGATAGTCATATCACCAGTAAGGGAAGGAGTCAGTAATAAAAGTGGTTCACATGCCTTTGACTCACAAAAATCTTTGAAACTTTAAGTTTGAAACTTATTATTATCTATGAATTTGTTTTCTCTATCAACTTATTTTTAAAATTTGTGTGTGTGTGTGTGTGTGTGTGTGTGTGTGTGTGTATACTCTGACTGTATGTGTGTCTCTGTCCATCAAATGTATGCCCTCAGAGGCCAGAAGAGGGCAACAGATAACCTGGAACTGGAGTTATACATGGCTATGGACCACCATGTTGATGCTGGGAATTGAACCCAGGTCTTCTGCAAGAACAGTCAGTGCTCTTAGCTGCTGAACCATCTCTGAAGCTCCTCTATGAATTTACATTAATATATGTCTATAATATCCATTCGCATGTCAATGCATACATTCTTGTGAAAATTAAGATTATCAAGCCTGGGTCTGTTTTTAAACCTTAGCAGTTATGTATCTTTACCAGTTTGCTGGACCTCTCTCTGCCTTCCAATTTCTCCATCATAGATCATAGATGTTAGTACTCACACTATTAGAGTGCTCTTAAGACCCGAGACCTAAGACACGATGCTGGAAAGACCCAAGGCAAATGCTCAGTGGACATTGGTAATGACAGCACCAAGTTGCATATTATTCCTGCAGAAATTGTTATGATGATATGGCTACCAGAGCAAAGTCTGGAGGAACAAAGTAGAGAGGCACACAGGGAGAAACAGACCATCTTCAAGTGCTGGGTGAATCAGTCTACCTATCATAGCTTCAGTTAAAAATCAAAGATAGCTCATAGCTGACCATAGACGCCATTCTCCAGGTCTAAAACCCACAAATAAGTGATGTTTGTGATAACTGAGAGGGGAGTCCTTACCCAGGACCAAATATTCTCCTTCCTGACTCTCTCTGGACAGTTGCTGCTACAAAAGCTACTAACTCTGACCTTGTAGCATACAAGGCCACTGCAGCACACACCTGCAATGCCTCTCTGGTTTCTGTACAACCCCTCTTTCCTGTTTGCTTTTGTGGCATTAGCCTTTCCTCAATGATATTTTCAAAAAATATTGGCTTTTCTCTTAGAACCTGCTTTCTGAAGAGCCTCCCACAACAGTCAGTGTTACAGCAGATTATTAGAAAGGGGGTTTTCTGAATTATTTTCCTGGACTTGAATCCCAATCCAAAGGCCTGGTCACTCATTAAAAGACCTTGAATTTTAAGTTATGTGATTTCTTCTTCCATCAGTTTGCTAACCTATAACATACACCTTATGATAGTAGCTAGATTTTAGTGATGCTAAGAAGAACCCAGAATCATTATAGTAACATATATATGTATGTATATATATGCATATGTGTGTATATTTATATATATATTCATTTAAAGCAGTCCCTAATGCAGTATGGGCTGTGGGTTAGTGTTAGCTCTTGTAATGCTGTAGCTCTCATTCAAGTTCATCCAAGAATCTAATGAGACTCTTTACCCACTTTTCCTTGTTGCCTATTTCTATCTCTCTCTCTCTCTCTCTCTGTCTCTTTCTCTCTCATCTTCCTCTCTCCTACCTTCTCTCTTTCATTCCCTCCCTCCCTCCTCCCTTCCTTTTTTCCTATTTCCATTTCTCTCTCTCCTCTCTCAAGTCTCTCTTTTCTGTCTTACAGATGAGGTACTGGGTAGCCTAAGTTGGCCTTGAAATCACTATTAAACTTCAAGAGTGACCTTAGGCTTCCAATTCTTCTGCCTCTACTTTCTGTGTGCTGAAATTACAAGAATGTACCGGCACACTCGGTTTACATGGTACTAGGAGTTGGTTTCCCTTCAAGCTTCCTGCTTCCTTTTTTGCTACCACTGGCAGCCTGGATAGCACCACCATAGCCTCTGCAAGCATAGGAGAGAGCTCTTTTGCTGCTTCATTTTGACTTTCTTCACCAGTCCTGACCCCTGGCCTGGCAGAGGCAGAGCTGCCTGTTCTTGGCTATTCGGAAGCCCTTTGTCCAGCTGATTTGCTCCTTTCACTGGCTTCCTGCCTTTGGGCTGTCTCATGCTTCCTGGCATGGCTCGTCCAGGGTGTGCCAAGGAGAGAAATGATAGTGGAGCTCAGCCTAGCCAATTACAGGGTCCAGGAAATGGGGATCTCTGGATGGCTGGGCCTCTGGATTCTGACACATTTCTTCCTTTGTTATCTTTGCAGATTCCTGTATTCTGCTTTTGCAACACTGCATGTTTTTCTTTGATTGAAATAAAATTAAGACATAATAAAGGGCACAGGTGCTAACTGTTCACTTTGGTGAGTGCTGGCAATTTTATGCACTCATACAGTGATCCTCAAATAAGACAGCAAATATTTGTTTCCATGGAAAATTCTTATTTTTCTTCCGAATTAGTTTCTTTTAAACAGGCTCAACAATCATCTTCAGGTTTTGTTTTTTTATGCCATGTTTTTTTTTTCTTATTAATGAAAATAAACATTTTTATACACTATATGCCAACCACAATTTCCCTTTCTCTTCTCCCTTCAGACGGCCCTCACCACCTCACCCACCCAACTTCATGCCTTCCCTTTCTCTCACTTTAGAAAAAAAGCAGGCAAATTTAAAAAGAAAATGGCACAAGATACACACACATATACACAATAAAAATACAAAATTGGAGACCATAGTATAAGGCAAAAGACTAGTAAGATAAACAATGCTCAAACAAAGCAATGTGAGACTACCCCCCTACACACACACACAAAATTTCCAAAATTACCAGTGAATTGATTTTTGTGTCAGCCGTCTACCTCTGGGCAAGCAGTCTGTTCTTTGGTGTGTTTTATATACTCAGGAAGACTCCATTGGAGAAAACTAATTTTTCCTTTACAAGTGGTTGTCAATTGGAGATAGCTTTTTGGTTAGGAATGAGTGCTTACATACACACTTTTTTTTTTTCATTTCAGACCTTATGTAAATAATTTCATATACCCATCTTTTGTCCCTGTCATCTTTAATTTGATATGATTTTGGTGTGTATGGGGTGTCTGTTCATATTGATAGCTAAAAAAGTATTTCACACTATAAACATGCCTCAATTAAAAAGAATCTGTTCTTCTAGTTGTAGCTTGAAGACAATTTCCAAATTGGAGATATTGTGAGTAAACTGAAGGTTATTTTTAAATTAATATTTTAGTTATTCTTTGAGACTTTCAAGCATATATACAACCTACTTTCATTTATCTATTCCCCTCTTCCCTGTCTGAATTCCTCTCAGAATTTCCTGAAATTTCTATTTCTAACATTATGTCCTTATTTGTGTTTTAAAATATCCCACTGAGTTATTTAGTGATGCCTGTATGCACATAGGTGTAGAACAGTCCACTAGAACATGGCCAGTCCCCCAACGATGAATAATTTTTTTCTCTCCTCCATCAGCCATCAACTGTCAGTAGTTCCTCAATGGGTTGGGGCCTGGGGATCCCCTCCCCAGGCATGCTAGCTTGATTGGTTTGATCCTGTGCAAGTCTTGTGTAGGTAAAGATAACTACTGTACATTATTGAGTGCCACAGCCATGTCCTGACCAGAAGACAGTGTTCAACGGCTATCATCCTCATCCCCTCCCATTCATACCTTCTTTCCAACTCCTCTTCCACACTGTCCCTGAGCCTTCTGGGGATGGAGAAGTTGAGATAGATGTCTTATTCAATGCTGAGCACTCATTCATTCTCACCATGCTGACCACTTTAGGAATCTCTTCATTAAGTGCTGCTCACTACAAAAGGAAGCTTTTCTGACCAAGGTTGAGAGTTGGATAGATCTATCAGAATAAACATTAAATATTTAGAAGGCAGTTTGAAGTGGCTATTTAGCAAAATAATGGTATCTTCCCAACTAATAATATTCATTTAAAATCTTTTTGTGTTTAGATACTTTCTTTTTGGGAAAATAACTAAGGGTACAAGTGTTATACTCTGGAAGTGTGATTCATTATCTCTCTCTCTCTCTCTCTCTCTCTCTCACACACACACACACACACACACACACACACATACAAACACAACTAAGTTGTTCTCTGAAGTAGTTGTACTAAGTCCTCTTCCCACTATCAGTGTGTGGTGATCTTGGGTTCATAATCACATGCCAACATTTAGCATTGCTGCTTGTTTTATTTTTAGTCACTCTGGTTTGAGCTGGTATAGACCTGATATATTGTTACAGCTTTACTTTACATTTTCTTCATGCCCAATGGGCTTGTAAGCCTGCTAACCATCCCATTGGGGGTGGGGATACATTGCCTTTCAGATTGTTAATGGCAGGATAATCTAGTCAATTGACCAATGTTTGAAAGCCTTTATTCTCATTTAAAATGAAGAATATGGGCACTTAGTGTTTTATGTAAGATACAAAGACAGAGAGTCAATGGTTTTGTAATAGATAATATTACGTAGAAAGGGCCCAGTAATTGCCTTTAAAGTGTCAGTTAGGATAAAATTAGAAGGAAAAAGGGGTCAAAACACATTAATATGGTTTTAAAAAAGTATTGAGTACTTCTCATCTAGGAGTAACACTATCAGTATGCTTGTGAAAAGTCTGACTCCACTGTCTTTGTGGAGGGTCTGCCAAGGCTGAAGGTGGCAGGTCTTCCTTCCATTTCAGCAGCTCTGTTGTGAACTGATGGAAACCTTAACTTCAGAGAGTGATACAGGAATAGAGAGCAAAACAATTTTAGAACTACCAGAACTTTCCAATAGGATTCAATGACACTGGTCATTGACATTGGAAATGAATCAACATAGCTAAGACTTCCAGGCAGTTGATTTCAAAAATATCTTAGATAATTTTTTAAAAATTAGTTATGAGGAAAATAAAAGTTTTGAGTAAAGCAATTAACCCATTTAATTTCGTGCATGATAATTTAAATTTAGGTTTCCTTTCGGTGATCAACAGTCATCTATCCTATCCAGCAGACAGTTTACAAGTGAGGAAAGGAATTTAAGAGAGAGTAAACTACATAACAGTTTTCTCTTGATGTGTCTGTATGGGGTGCACATGTATGCATATGCACACACATGCAGAGAGAGAGAGAGAGAGAGAGAGAGAGAGAGAGAGAGAGAGAGAGAGAGAGAGAGAATAGATAAGAGAAATGACTCCAGATAGGAGACACAGCTTGAGTGTAAATGTTGAAATAGATGGGGAGCAGGATGTGTAGAAGAAAGATCACCATGGCTGCCCTGTGGTCACTGAGAAAAATAACTACCATTAGTAAATAACTGAACTAGGAGAGGAGGTTGGTTACAAACTTCCCTGGAATTCTCAGGTTTCTGACTTGTGAAAATGTGAAACAGGAACCTAGTCACGTGATTATGAGGCGGAGTTATGGAAGTGTCACTGAGGAAAGCAGTGGAGTTCATGAGGGTGGTGATTTTCAGGGAACAGGAAGTGAAGCTGTGTTACCCAAGGGAAGTTTAGTGGTGATAGCCTTTCTCTGCACCTAGCTTTTGTGTAGGTTCTAGAAGTCTAAATTCAGATCCTCATGCTTGTGTGGTAAGCCCTTTACTGACTGAGCCCTTAGTAAATATGTTTTATGAAGTGTCTATACTTCTTATTGACTTTTGAGCACTGTGGACCACACAGGTGGCTGTTATGATGATGGCTAAAGGGAATGGAAAAGATCAGGCAGCCAGACATGATTGGTTACCTCAACAACCTCTTTCATGGTTTTGTAACTTAAATGGATTCATTCATCTGTGATTTAAAATTTTATTTTTCTTTTTAAAGGTCTGACCTTCTCTCCAGGCCTACTCATCCCAAGATCCTAAGATCCATCCTCATGAAAGTTGTTAATCTAGATATCTGATATCAGAACATAACCCAACAGGAACTCGGGATCTTGGATACAAGTTTCTTCCCCACTGGGTTTACAGAATGTAATAGCAATACAATTAGCACATTTTCCCACTTATTGAGTGTACAAGCACCATGGATTTATAAATAGAACTTACTGGGGATGTCACCGTGCTACTAGGATAAGTAGTTCTCACAATCCGACAATGGAATACACTCTCTGGAAAGAAGCTATTATACACCTCCCATGCCGTGGCCATTTGAGGACAAAGGAGATAACAAGGGGCTTTTGTTTTCAATAGAGTTCACCCTATATATCATTGTGATCAGCCAGATCTACTTGACATATGAGAAATTAATATTTTACCACTCTTTCATTTTCAGTGACATGGGTTGAGCAGATTTGGTTTAAATGGCCATTTCAAACCCTGCACCATGTTGCTATCTTGACGTGTTATGAGTGTGAGGTGCTGGAGTGTGTCCAGACTTCTGCTGGTGTCTCCGCAGGAGAGCAATGGATCTATGGAATATGAAGGCTATTTAGAGCTGGACACCACTCTGGGTTTCATTCTGATCCTCATCATAAAATTCTGATTTACCACATGAGAATGAGATTTATGGTAGCTTCCAAGGTGACCACTGTGTGGAAGGTCATTTATGTAATTGAAGGTAGGGTTGTTGCTAGCCCCACCAAAGCATAGCTCATTTGTAAAGGATGGAGTTGCATGTTGTAGCTAGTGGGAAAATGGTTTTGATGAGATCAATATCAATGAGGCTGTGTGCTTGGTGATCCAGGCAAAAACTGTAATGGAGGGGGGAGCTTTACTCTCAATTGGAAGATTATTTCATGTTTCTTCCACAGCCAGCAGCAATTCCATAGTTAGCTGACTCGTCTGCCCTGTCTGCAAGGAGAATTCATGATGTTGTACGGCTGGCTTGGTTTGCACAGAGTTAGTTGTCTTTACATCACATCTCTTTCTTCTCGACAGTCTAATCCCACAGTGAGAGCCTATCAAACCAGCAAGTCACGAGTGACCATGAGCCCTGGTTTCAGCTCCCAATGGAGCAGCAGCCAGCCTGCCTGGAGCACATACTCCTTCCCAAGAGCGAGCTTGCACTACCAGTCTCATGCCAGCTACACCTACTGCACTGGCCACCCTGCGGTAAGTACCTTATTGTCTGTATTCTGATGCTTGCTCAGCACTGTTACACTTTCAGTTGGACTTTCTGTGAAATGGACCATTTTCCTACAAACATACTGTTCTTGAATAAAACAGAAGAGCAATAGGAATGTCTCAAAATTTTTGATGATAAATGTTTGGGTGTTCTCTGGTGACATTTGATATTTTATTCAAAGCTGCTCCTAGACAGTACAGGATATCGTGGTTTTCAGAATGGTGCATAATGGAGGTTGAATGTGTGGTTCTTTCTGCTTTGATTCTTCTGGATTCCTCTTGATTGTTGATTATGAATCTAGATGGTCACTGTTGGGCTGAGGGTGGGAAAGACTCTTAAAGTGAGAGAAAATTTAGAGGATTCTGGACACTCCCACTTTCTTTCAGGTCTTGTTGATATATTTTTGCAGATGCAAACAGACAGAAGTATTTTTGCAGCTACTGTTATATAGAGCTCTGCTTATTTCTATAGTGACTTAAAGGGCAGGAAAAATAAATCCTGGTCATGGAAAAGAAAACTCATAGAATTTGAGAACCTTTTAGAACAAAGTGCCTGTTTTTTGCCACCATGTCTTTTCTGTGTCTTAATCCAACCATTGTAAACTAAGATTTCTGTGTTGTTGCAAGTTGTATTGTGTGTCCTTGTAAAGGACTGTGGTGAATGTTCACTAGGGGGATGAGCACAGTTCTGTGCAGGGCTCAAATCATATTCTCTAAGTGGTCAGCCCTAGTAGATATGGGATTGGCAGCCATTTATTTATTGATTGTAGATGTCCATACTTACCACACAGTTAGTGCTTAATGATTATGAAGTTATAAAGTATGTAGGGCTTCTAAGTGTAAGCAATGTGTTATAAAGACACATTTAAAGAAGTCTCAGGAAATGCACTCAAACTGAGAGTTAGTATAACTTTGATCAAAGGCAATGTGGAAATAACTGTCTAAATTGCAAGGAAATCTTGGCTCAGTGATTAGACCTCTGGCATCTGGTTGGACATGTGAGAGAATGTAAGCACAAGAGGATAGAGAGGCAGCTCCACTAATCCAGTGCTTGTGTAGCTTACTCAACGTTTTGAGTTCAATTCACAGCACCATGCACACCAGACATGGTGGTGCATAGTTGTGACTGTAACACTTGGGATGTGGTGGCATGAGGTCATCTTCAACTAAGTAAATATATAAATAAATGAGTGATTTAATAAACAAATAAGAATACAGTCATGTGGATGGTTTAGCTATTTTTAAATAGCTTATAAGAAGATCTTTAATAACTATCCTTACTCTTTCATAAAAATTAGCATTATTATTCATTTATAATTATTCACTATTATTATGTAATACCTTTCTAAAGAACGAGGAAACTAGTGATCACACACACACACACAAACACACACACTATAACTGATGGTAAAAAGAAGCAAATAAACAAGAACTATATTTAGCAGTGGTAAATCCCATGCACGTTGATGTGTTGGAGAATGAGAGTGGGTGCTGCTTTAAGATTACATGGTCAACTAAGTCATTTTCCAGACTCTGGGTGTCCGTGCTGAGCTCAGAGGAAAGAGAAATCGAAGAAGGAAACAGTTCACATGAAGGAGCCTGAAGAGAAAATAGAAGGAAGGCAAAGTCAGAGAGAAGGTGGGGAGTCAATGTCTTAGTTAAGGCTGCTGTTGCTGGGGCTAAACCCTGTAACCAAAAGCAAGTTAGAGAGGAAAAACATTATTTGATTTACACTTCCATATCAATGTCTATCATTGAAGGAACTCAGGACAGGAACCTGGAGGCAGTGATGCAGAGGACATGGAGGGATGCTGCTCACTGGCTTGCGCCTCATTGCTTATTCAATGTGTCTTTTTTTGAACTCAGGACCACCAATTCAGAGATGGAGCCACCCACAATGGTCTGATTCTTCCCCGTGAATCTCAAATTAACAAAAATGCCTTACAGCTGGATCTTATGGAAGAATTTTCTCAGTTGAGACTCCCTCTTTTCAGATGACTCTGTCTTGTGTCGTTGACATAAAACCAGCCAGGATGCACATGAGGCAGTACTTAGTCATCTAGACTAAGAATATTATACCTAAGTGGAAAACCACTAGAGTGTTTGTGTGGTTGTACATGTATGTGCAACTGCACATAAGTGTGAGTATATATGGAGGCCAGGATAAATTCAGTTGTTACTACTCAGGCACCATTCACCTTGATTTGGGGCAGAGTTTCTCTCTGGTCTGGGTCTTGCCAAGTTAAATAGGCTGGTGGGTCAGTGAGACCCAGGAGACTGCCTGTCTCCATTTCCTCAGTGCTGGGATTACAAGGAAGCAGTACCATACTCAGGGTCTTACATGTATTCTGAGATTACAGTCAGGTCCTTAGGTTTGTATGGCAAGTACTTTACCCACTGAGACGTCTCTCTAGACCCATTAAAATGTTTTAAGTAAAGAAACAGTTGCTGAAAATTATTAGAGAATTCAATAAGAAAGCAATGTCAAATTGGGAGAGCATTTCCATGCATATATGTATCACTGGGAGACAAGAGTGACTTCTCTTAGACCTTAATCCACCTGATGCTCAAAATATAAGCACCTTTTCATAATAACAGTAAGATGGTCCCATCTATTACATCAGCATTTGTCTAGTAACCAGCTCCCTGCTCACTGTGTCTGATCCATTTTTCCCTTCAGTCATTACTTTTTAAACCAAACTAAGACCAGTTATAACTCAATAAAATATTTCTATTTATATTCTTATTGACTACAAGGTCATCTAAAGTAAATGATATTTGTTACACATTTAATACTTTCCAGGGTCTGAGCATTATTACATACATGTACTTTTTCTTCAAAGTAGTCCAAAGATGTAGTCATTATCATCATCATTATTTTAGAAGTTAGTGTAATTTAATTCAGAAAAAAAGTGTTATGACCTATGTTATACAGCTCATTGTAGGACCAGAGATGCAAACATGTGCTATCTAATCTTCTACAGCTTTCAAACTTATTCCCTGCATGTCTTTTATCACAGCATCTCATTGCCTTCATCTACATTGGATAATAATGATTCGTTTGTATGCCAGCTCTAGCTCTTTTTTAATCATTTAATTCCAATGTGCCTCCTTAGATGAACATTTGTATTTGTAGCATTCTTAATTTTACATCCAGGGACAAGGTTGAAAAATAAGTGTTATCCTGTCTTGTAGGGCAAATTAGGGGTTGTCTAGAGCCACTTTCTCTTGTCTGAAACTCAGCAACAGCTGCTGTCTTTTGTTAGACCACAGAGAGTAAAGGGAAGCAGGAAGCAAAAGGGAAATAGAAATAACAGATTAGAAAATTCTTAGAAGAGAATCATGAGTATTATATTTCTGAGTTCAAGGACACTCCAAGGATTAGCTTTAATGCTTACTTGACATTCTCCCTTTAATCCAACATTTAAACTTTCTTTCAAATTGTCTTCCCATGCTTGATCAGATGACATTAAACTCTTGACTAGAAGATCAGCACTCACTTAACTCCGCTGCTGGTTTGTGTATCGTCTGAAAGTAAGCCAGCAGCTCACTCCTGGGAGACCGAGACGTGGATTAGGATGACTTCACTTGAAAACATTGGCTCAATTTTCACTCATATTTATTGTGCTAGAAACACATGTGGAGCTGCAGAAAGGTGAGGATAGACTCCATAGTGTCCATGCAGCCTGGAACCAGAGGTTTTGTAGTTTCGAATCAGGGGACTAGAATCTTGTTTGCATGGATTCTTAGAGATTTTCATGTGTCGTGTAATTTAGTGGCCTTCAGTGGGGCAAGAGTTGCTCTGCTCACCTCTCGAAACCCTTGTCTGTTTATAGAGCTCACCAGGCTGATTAAATAGGTGCACTTGTCTAATTTCAGTAGTGTTGGTCCCCAGGATGTGTATATGTTCAGCCTCTGTTTCAACAGACTTCTTTTGGCCTCTGTTTCCATGCTACAGGGGCATTCTGCTATCCCAGGAGCACCTACTTAATAACAGGAAATCAATAGCCTTATTAACATCTCAGATGTTGACTCCATTAATGGTCCATGTGGGTGTGACTACCTCTGTACCCTTGCCCTCTCAGTTCTCATTGGTACAGTGCATGGCCACCGAGGCTCTGCAGGCTTTCACCTGGCTCCTGGTGCTCATGGCTTGCATGTAGCTTTCATTTCTGGAGTGGAACTTTGGTGATGTGAGCAAGCCTGCAGGGTCAAGGCTGTCCATGCTTCTGTTGATGGAGACTTCACTTACTGCTCGGAGGTAACTGTGACTCCAGATCTGGAGTTTAGGTGAGTGTTCATTGGAGATCCTGGAAGAGAACAATGGGAGAGTTTGGTGAGTGCTCACTGGAAGTGCTGGAGTCATGGAGAGACCATGGAGGCAGTAATAAGCTGTGGTGGTTGTCCTTGGTGCAGCGCCCTGAACATCAGGACAAATACTACTGATTTCTGTAATTGCTAAGGTCTCATATGGAAGCTCAGGAGAATAACATCTTCTTTAGTTTTTATCCTTGCTTTCTTCAAAATTAAAATTTGTTTTAATTGACACATAATTTTATATGCACTCATAGAGGTCATGGTGTAATATTTTAGTACATTTTTTTTCTTTTCTAGATAGGGTTTCTCTGTGTAGCCTTGTCTGCTCTAGAATTTACTGTGTAGACCAGACTGGCCTTGAACTCACAGATATCTGACTGCATCTGCCTCCTGAGTGCTGGGATTAAAAATTTGCACCACCACCACCTCCTGGCTAGAATAAAGATACCTGACATAATCATAATTTCAAGTATTTATTTTTGTGTGTGTGTTCTGGGGACATTCAACCACCCCCAGCTATTCCAAACATATATTTTTATTGTTGTAATCCATAAGCACCTGACTATCCCACAGGACATGAAAAGTCATTCTTCCTATTTAACCACACCTATGCATAACTTAGCCATCCTGTCTTTATTGCTGACCCAAGCTACAGGCCTCTGGTATTCTATCTACTTCTATGAAGTTGACTTTCTAGGCATCCACACACGAGTGAGAACAATCAGGATCTATCTTTCTGTCCCTTACTTGTTTTACTTAAGATAAAACCCCATAGTTCCATCCATATAGCCACAAATGATACTCTGTAGTTTCTTTATAATAGCTAACTAAAATTTCATTGTGCATATGCAGTGGGTTTTCTATATCCCTTCTTCAATTTATGAATTGACACTTAGGTTGATTCTAGATGTTGGCTACCTTGAATAATGCCACAATAAATATTAGAATGTTAAAAACCTTTTTTATACAATTAGTACTTTATATTATCATGACAAAAAGTTAATATATATTATAAATTTTGATATAAAATTTATATATTAAGAAAAAACTTTCAGTAGAATTAAACCAAAAGATCATGATTTTAGTAGTAATAGAATAATCCTTTATTTTTAATTATTCTTCTGTCCATTATCAGGTGGCTCTTCTGATATGATACAGAGATTTTGCATTTTCCTTTAACAAGAAGCATACTTGGGTTTAGAAAAAAAGAGAGCCATACTCCAATTCCAAAGCCAGCTTTAATTTATAATTAAGTTATGACTTTTCTTAGAAGTAAAGAGATAATGATGTTAGGCAGTGAGATTTTGGCCTGTAGAGTATATTGGTACCAATAGGTCCAATTTTTCTTTGCTTATAAATTTTTTCTAGATAGCTTTCCCTTCTGCTTTAGACATCTAGATATCCAAAGTCTTTTGACACCTTGAAAATGGGTATTTCTATTTTTTTCTGTAGAGACAAAAACAAAACTCTGCCCTGACCATTGATGAGTTTTACTTACAACTTATGGATTTGTCACATTGGTTTTTTGTGCCACATTTTAGCCATCAGTTTTCCTTATCAAGACTTTTCTCTGATCAAATTAAGTCTTTATTAATTTTGATGATATCCATAGCTTTTCTTCACCTGCAGAAACAAAAGTGAAACCCCTTTCCCAATGTAACACATATCCCGGTTTCCATTCTGAGGTCAACACATTTTTGAAGAAGACAGGCTGATTTAGCTCAGTAGTTTTTCCTATATGGTCTAGTGCCTTTCAGCAGCTGCTGTTGTTTTCTCATTAGCATTGAGAAAATTAGAAGTTAATAAAGCATTATACAATCTATTTCTGGGGATCTTTTTTTTACATACACACACACACTCAGAGAGTCATAGAAAGGGCAGAGAAAGCAAGAAGGGGAAATTGTAGTTCTGATATGCCATTTCAAATTTATAATTACTCAAATTTGATTGAACACAAAATCAAAAATCTCTACACTCTTATTCTACTTCATGTTTGAATAAATTGACAACAAAATTTACACATTTCTATTATTAATCACTTAAAACATTTTTTACTATTACTATTGTTAATAGTATTATCTTTTGATATTTTTGTTTGTTTTATTTTTTTTAATTCTGCATTCATATATGTCTGTGTGTGTAGTGTTTACAAAACCTGAAGAGAGCACTGAATCTCATGCAGCTGGAGTTAGTTACAAGTGGTTGTAAGCAGCCCAAAATGACAGGGCCAGAAATCTAGTCCTCTGAAAGATTAGTAAAGAATCATAACTACTAAGCTTTCTCCAGCCCCAGCAGTTGTATGTACTAACCTTCATACTAAGGATAAGTTATACAAACACTGTCCTTACCCTAAATTTTGAATTTGACTGTGTATTTACTTTTACAAGTAATTTTTATATTTTTTAAAAAAATCTTTGTTTTCTTTTCAACTTGGAGAACTTTTTTTATACAAGAGTATGAAATTCTGGTATTAATGACATCCCTCAGTTACAGCTTCTCCCTTAGTTACAACTTGCCTGGAAAGTATTGTTTTTTCCTTCATAAAGGTCAACTTTGCCAGATAACATTCTTAGTTTGCAGGAGTTTTTTCCTCTAATAATTTGCATATATTGTTCAATGCTTCCCCAACTTATGTAGACTCTATGGAGAAATATGATGTTAGCCTGCTTCTCTACTGTAAATTTTAATATATTCTGCTTGTTTCTGGCCATTGGTTAGAATTTGTCTTTGTATAATTTTGCTTAGATTCTTTCTTATGGGGAAATTTTGATTTTCTTATGCATGAATATCCTGTATCTAGGTTTAGAATTCTTTTATATACTTCTTAAATTACTACAGCTCAAACCTTTGACTTTTGGGCTAGTTTCCCTGTAATTCCAGAGGGTTCTTCACTATGTATTCAGCTTTGTTTCTTTTCTTGGTGTATTGATTTGTTTCAGGAACTTTATAGCAGCATTGCTATATTTAACAACATAGCTATATTCTAGACAAACTTATAAATAGAAACATTTTACTTAACTCATAAATATGGGTGATTTTATTCCAGATCAGTAGTTCCATGGCTTTGGGTACCTCATGAGGAAAGTGGCCAGCAACTGATTTTGAGAATCAGAACAAGATCATGGGTCAGGAAACAAAGAGAGACTGAGAAGCAGTCCTCTCTCGGTCATCATCAAGGCATGCCCCTCATGATGTAGGGTCTGCCCACAGGGTTGAGGATCTCTACCAAGTTTTACTATGGTAATAGCACCATGATAGAAACAAAGTCACATATGTCTTAGTGAGAATCCAATTCAAATCCCATCAGTCCACCCTTTGTTCACAAAATTCATGTATATCTGATAATAGAAAATAAATGCAGTCCACCATGAGGTTTTCTGAAATCTTAACTGTTCCAGCATTACTCAAAAGTAAGAAACCCTAAGTCTTCTTCAGAACTCGTGACAGTTCTTAACTGTGGGTTCCTTAGAAGTCAAAGAGAAAGTTGCATACTTTCCACAATGCAGTGATAGGCTGGGCACAGGTGAAGTATTTCTGCCTTCTAATATAAGAACAGGGAACCAGTGATTATGGACTGACCTAAGACAATATTGACACCAATAGAGCAAATACTGAAGCCTTCAGTTCTACACTTGGTATCCAGGACACACTATTGTGGAAAATGGGCCACTAAGAGCTTTGGCAGCCCCATCTATAAGGTTTTGTTATTTGTAGCCTACACAGCTGTTCTCTTGGCCATGTTTTTCTTGATGCCTATAGTTTCCTTTGGCCATCATTACATATTACAGGCATCTCTATACCTCCTGAGTCCCAAATACAGCTTTACTATCAAGTTTCATTATATATGATCTACTGAATGCTGCTTGCAAGAATTCTGACCACCCAGTATATTGCCTGAACTACATAGGCTTTCCTTTGAAATCTTTGAGAGAACCGCCATGAGTCCGTATCTAAAATTCATTCTGCATATCTATCAAGTTATCATTTGTGGTGATATATTGTATATTTAATAAAATTTGTCTGAAATATTAGAGGACAGAGCCATCTCTCCAGGCTTCTGTTTTTTTGGGTTTTTGTTTGTTTCTTCGAGACAGGGTTTTCTGTGTAACAGTCCTAGCTGTCCTGGAACTTGCTTTGTAGACCAGGCTGATTTCAAACTCACAGAGATCCTCCTGTCTCTGCCTCCCAAGTGCTAGGACTAATAGCATGCCACTGCCTGGCTGTTAGGCCTTGAACTCACAGAGATCCACATAGATCTCTGTCTCCCAAGTGATGGCATTAAAAGTGTGGGTCACCACTCCCTGACCTTCATGACTTGGCTGTGTGTGATTCTATCCTCTATGACAATTCCAAGTTTTGCCTATTCATGGGCACCCTTGGACCATGAACATAACAACTTAGGAGAGCTTTCCTGGCTAAACCTGGGAAAATAATACTGAGGCAGTCCTGGGATTCTTCTAAAATGTTTTTTTCCTGAATTTTAGGGACTTTGAAGATTCCTGAGATATTCTCAGCTATCTATCTTTTTGAAATATGTATTTACTTACATGTTTGTCTAATTTTTTTGTGCAGAAAAAGGCATCAGATCCCCTGGAACTAGAGTTGCAGATGGTTGTGAAGAGCCATGTGGGTTCTGGGAATTGAACCTGGATCCTCTGGAAAAGCAGCAGCTGCCCCTACCCATTTAGCACTCTCCCTAGCCCTCTTAAACCATTCTATTATCCCATTTCAAATTACGTAGCCTCTAACAGCCTTATCATCCTTGAAGCATGCTAATTTTAAATATTTCATCTCTGCTCTCTTTTCTTCATCATTGTCTATGTAAATCTGGCTGAAAGTAGCCATCTACATACATGCTTTGCCTCCTTAAAATGTTCTTCACCATGAAGACTAGCCAACCAGATGTATATTTATCATCCCATGAAGCATGAGGGCAAGAACAAAATGCACTAAAATTGTTGATATTAAAGTGAAGGTGTAAGCTAATTCATAGTTCCCAACAGGATGGGATGCCTGTTTGTATCAGAAACCTCATTAACATCACCTTGTTATCTACTTTCCTATCATCAGCAATCCTGCCTCTACCTCCTGAGAGTGTTGGGATCACAGGCATACACCCCAATGCCCAGATAAGAGAACAATTTTAGGAATCACATACTAAAATCTAATTCCTGCTTATGTCACAATATTTAAAACTAAGCTTGTATCAGCTGCAATATTTGGCCATATGGCTTGCTTGTCGATTCTTATTTGTGCATGGCTCAAGAAGAAGCATCATATATTCCTATCTTAAGATCTTCTCCTTCTTTTGCATAATCCTTCGGGGGCTAAAACTTGCTTTGCAAAAGTATGTTTGCTTCCAGCCTATGCTTTTGGAGTTATGTGTATTAACAAAGCCTTTCTAGCATGGCTGAGTCCTAGCCATGACCTCTCTCAGTTCTTTTCAACTTTGAATAAAGCTATGTTTCCATGCAGAATCACAATGGGTACATATCCTGACAGTATACTACATAGAATAAAGTGTCTTAGTTAGGTTTCCTATTGCTTTAAAGAGATATCATGCCCATGACAATTCATAAAGGAAAACATTTAATTGGGTCTGGATTACAGTTTCAGAGTTTTAGTCTATTATTATGATTGGAAGCAAGACAACATGCAGACAGACATGATACTGCGGAGGTACCTAAATCTACAGGCAACAGGAAGTGTGCTGTATCTTCCACTGGGTATAGCTTGAGTATATGATAACCCACCCCACAGTGACACACTTCTTCCAACAAGGCCTACTCCAATAAGGTCATATTTACTAATGGTGTCACTCCCTATAGGCCAATCATTTAAATAGTCATTAGTCTATGGGAGCCATTCCTTTTCAAACATCCACAGCTTGCAGGGAAGAAACAGGAAGATAAGTGGAACATAAGAGTTCATATATTCATATTTCATAGAAGTGCTAGGGAAGAGTATATGGAAAAAGATGGATACTTGATGGGACCAAGGTCTGATGGGCTTCTCCGTGTGAATGAGCCTTTGAGACATTAGGACAGCTTAATGATGCACTGGTCCTATGTGGGAACTTTAGAATTGACTTGGGTGGATAGCCAACACTCAGTGGATACTGTGTGACAGAAGCAGAGTCAGAATATCTCAAAGTGAAGTTCTTTTCTTGTAAAAATAGGAAAATGCAGCTTACTTCATGAGGTCTTTCTGTAAGACCAATGAGATGACACTAGGCTATTCAGCCCACGGTTATTCCTTGTAAGTCACCCAGTAGATAGAAGATACATTGAAATATACAGGTATTGATTTTAACTTGGGTCATCACAAGTCCACAGACTCCTATCTGGTACTACTTGGGGCATCTTCTCTCTCTGAGATTGTTTTCCCACAGTTTGACATCATGGTGTTTTGGCTGCTATGTTTCATTTCCCTTGGTTGCTACCCAGCCACAGTCATCCTCCTGTGGTCTACCCTTTCAGCTGTGATGCTCAGTGTCTTTTTGTACACTGTGAATATGCTTTATTATTGTTTATTAAAGAATTGTGGTCCCTGACCACTTCCACGACTCCTGCTGAGGGAAACCCCTCCACGACCTCGAACTGAGCGAACCAACTGCTGGGGTCTCCGAGGGGCGGATTCGGACCCCGCCCAGAGGTCAGGAGGGGGCTAGAGGCCTCAGTGCCTTTATCCCAGCCTGGGAGGGAGAGTTGAGCTCCCATTGTTGCTGGTTCCACTTCCGGGACCCAGCGCTGGCTGCAGAATCCCAGCGCTCTCTGGGGCAGGGG
>PVIH01008479.1:0-25557 GCA_004025045.1 Sigmodon hispidus
CTTCAGCAATGTAGCAGGATACAAGATAAACTCAAAGAAATCAGTAGCCCTTCTATACACTAAAGATAGAAGAGCTTAAAAAGAAATAAGGGAAACATTACCCTTCATAATAGCTGCAAATAGTATTAAATACCTTGGAGTAACTATAACCAAAGAAGTAACAGACCTATTTGACAAAAATTTTAAATCACTGAAGAAAGAAATTGAAGAGGATATCAGAAAATGGAAAGCTCTTCCATGTTCCTGGATTGGTAGGATCAACATAGTAAAAATGGCAATTCTACCAAAGGCAATCTACAGATTTGATGCACTGCCCATCAAAATTCCAAACGAATATATTTGGACCTTGAAAGAACAATAATCAATTTTATTTGGAATAACAGGAAAGCCAGGATTTCCAAAATAATTTTACTCAACAAAAGAACCTCAGGAGGTATCACCATCCCTGACTTCAAGTTATACTATAGAGCTATAGTAATAAAAACAACCTGGTACTGGCATAAAAACAGACTTGTGGATCAATGGAATAGAATTGAGGATCCAGACATTAACCAAAAAACCTATGAACACCTGATCTTTGACAAAGAGGCCCAAAACATACAATGGAAAAAAGATAGTATATTTAACAAATGGTGTTGGCATGCTGGATGGAAGTGTGTAGAAAAATGCAAATAGATCCGAGCCTGTCACCCTGCACAAAACTCAAATCCAAGTGGATCAAAGACCTCAATTTAAACCCAGCCACTTTGAACTTGATAGAAAAGAAAGTGGAAAATACACTTCTATGAATTGGCACAGGTGACCACTTCCACTTCCTAAATAGAACACCAGTGGCACAGACACTAAGACCAACAATCAATAAGTAGGATCTCCTGAAGCTAGGAACCTTCTGCAAAGCCAAGGACACTGTCAATAGGACAAAACGCCAGCCTACAGAATGGGAAAAGATTTTCACCAACCCTACAAGTGATAGATTACTGATCTCTAAGATATATAAAGATCTCAAGAATCTAGAGCCCAAAACCTTGAATAACCCAATCAAAAAATGGGGTTCAGATCTAAAAAGGGAAATTCTCAGCAAAGGAATTACGAATGGCTGAAAGGCACCTGAAAAAGTGCTCTTCATCTTTAGCCATCAGAGAAATGCAAATCAAAACAACTTTGAGATACCATCTAACACCTGTTAGATTGACAAAATAAAAGGCACAGATAACAGCCTATGTTGGAGAGGATGTAGAGCAAGGGGAACACTCCTCCATTGTTGGTGGGAGTGTAAGCTTGTTTAGCCACTTTGGAATGTAATATGGCTGTTTCTCAGAAAATTGAGAATCAATCTCCCCAAGGACCCTGCAATACCACTTCTGGGTGTATACCCTAAAGAGGCACATTCACACTCCAAAGGTATTAGCTCAACTATGTTCATAGCAGCATTATTTGTAATAGCAAGAACCTGGAAACAACCTAGATGTCCCTCAACTGAAGAATGGATTAACAAACTGTGGTATATATACACAATGGAATACTACTCAGCAGTAAGAAAAAATGATATCCTAAAATTTGCAGGCAAATGGATGGATTTGGAGAATATTCTCCTGAGCGAGGTATCACAATCTCAGAAAGATAAGCAGGGGATGTACTCACTCATTAGTGGTCTCTAAACAAACAAACAAGAAAAAAAGCCAAGCATGCCCAAGCTGCAAACCACAATCACTGAACAGCTTGGGATCAGAAACACCCTGGACTTATCCTTCAGATCCCACTCCAACTATAGGAACACCTGACTCACTCTTGAGGGAGGGGACACAAAACTGGATTTGCCAGGAGTGGAGACTGATCCAAGCATTATTGTGTCAGTGGGACCATAGGACTGTCTGCTGCCTGCCCAGGGAGGGGTTGGGGAGTCGTGGAGAAGAAAAGATGACCTGATGTGGCGGGAGGGGGAAGGGACCTTGAATAAGGATATACAGGGATGGAAAAAAACTTCAGAGGGAAAGCTGAACACTAAGTAAATATATGTGTAGCAATCTTATTTGCATTATCACCCTTGATAAGTCATAATTATGATTTTTATCTTCTTTATAGTTTTTGTTAACTCATCAGCATTTTAAACTCATTTTACTGTTTTTCTTGATAAATGCAAAATAAATAAAGAAGAAAAAAATCTCAACTTCAAAGACAGACTCTGGCTCAGAATAAAGTGTTGGGAAAAGACTTTCCAATGAAATATACTTAAGAGCGGTTGTAGCTATCCTAGTATCTAATTAAATAGACTTCAAGTTAAAATCAATCAAAAGAAATCATGGTGGAAATTATTTATTTGTCTCAGAAAAAAACCCAACAAGATGAAGTTTCTACGTGGAACATATATGTCCCTAATACAAGGGCCCTCACATATGTAAAATATGCATTACTAACACTTAAACGTCATATCTAACTATACACATTAATAGTGGATGACTTCAACACCCCACTCTCACCAATAGATAAGTCTGCCAGACAGAAACTTAAGACTTAAGAAAGAAATGAGAGATCTAAGAGATTTTGTAACTTAAATGGACTTAATATACAGAGAACTTTTGACCCAACCTAAAAAAGAAAAATATTTTCTTCTCAGCACTTCATGAAACTTTTCTAAAATTGAGCACATACTTGATAATAAAGCAAATATTAATAGATATCAAAAAATGAAATTAACCTTTTTATTCAGTCAGACTAACATAAACGAAAGTTAGAGTTTGACAATAACAAGAACCACAGAAAGAATTCAAACTCATGAAAATTGAACATTTCTCAATTTAACTACCTCTAGGTCAAGGAAGAAGTAAAGATAACAAAACTAAAGACATCCTAGAATCCACAACATATCCAAACTTATGGGACACAGTGAAAGAAGAGCTAAGAGAAAAGTACATAGCACTAAATGCCTACATAAAAAAAAGGAATGAGAGAGAATTAACAACACAGCTGAAATCTTTAGAATAGTTAGAAGCAAACTCACTCAAATGGAATAGATGGCAAGAAATAGTCCAACTCAGGGCTGCAATCAATAAAAAAAAAAAAACCAAAGAATCAATGAAGAAAAGAGTTGGTTCTTTGAGAAAGTCAACAAGATAGACAAACACTAATCCAAATTACCCAAAAAGCAGAAAGGGAATATTCAAATCAACAAAATCAGAAATAAAAAGAGGAACATAACAACAGACACCTAAGATATCCAGAGAATTATTGGTCATACTTCAAAAATCTATACTCCACTGAATTGGAAAATCAAAAAGAAATGGACACCTTTCTGGGCAAGTACCACTTACCAAAATGAAATCAAGACCAGATAAATGACCTAAATTGATCTATAATACTCAAAGAAATAGAGGTTGTAATTAAGTCTCCCAAGAAATAATAAAACCAAAAAACAAACAAACAAAAAACTAAGATGGTCTTAGTGCAGAATTTTTTCAAGTTTTTAAAGAAGAACTAATACCAATATTCCTCAAATTGTTCCACAAAATAGAAACAGAAAGAACGCTGCAAAACCATTCTTAGAGGGTACAGTCACCCTGATACACAAACCACAAAAAGATGTAACAAAGAGAATTATAGACCAATCTCCCTCATGAGCATTAATGCAAAAATACACAATAAAATACTGGCAACGATTAAGTAGGCTTCATTCTAGAGATGTATGGATGGTTCAACGTACAAAAAAAGGTGATATCATCCATCATATAAATAATCTGTAAGAAACAAAACACATGATCATCTCATGAGATGCTTAAAAAGCCTTTGACAAAATCCAACACTCCAAAAACCAAATGGAGAGCCAAGAAGAGGATATCCTGATAGAGAGAGTCATTTGGGGGTTAGAGAGGAACCCGATACTAGGGAACAACCAAGAACCCACAAAATGAGCCCAGCTAAAACTCTAAGCAATAGTGGAGAGGGTGCCTAAATTGGCCTTTCCCTATTAACATATGAATGACTACACTAATTGCCATTATAGAACCTTATTTCGCCAGCTGATGGAGGCAGATGCAGAGATTCATAGCTAAACATGAGGTGAAGCTACTGGTCCAACTGAAGAGAGGGAGAAGAGATCTCATGAGTGGAGAAATCGAGATCATGATACAGAAACTTATGGAGTAGGCTGTCGCATGCTGGTGCGAGCTCACAGACTCTAAAATGATAGCTGATGACTCTTCATAGAATGAATTGGTACCATAACAGTCAAACGGTGTGGGCAGTTCGTGGAGCCTCTTACAGTTGAAACAGAATTTATTCTTGGGGCATGAACTGGCTTCTGGAAGCCCATGATATTTCTCAGCCTTGATATTTGGGAGTGAGACTCAGTCCTACCACAACTGGATATGCCAGACCAAATCGATTGACCTTGGGGTTCTTTGCCCTCTCTGGGGAGTTGATTGGTGGCTGGGCGTAGGTTCTGTGATGACACTTTGGGTGGTTATTCTGGTTAATCATTTGATTATATGGGACATCCTGTTTAAGCAATACCTCCTTTATTAGGTGGGTGCCTATCCAGGATCATACTCTTAAGTTCTTCAGACATTTGCTAGCACACAAACTCTTTCCAACTTTGCATTGGCTTCCTCTATCAAGATATCCATCTCTCTTTTCCCCTCTTTGCTGCCCCTCTGACTCAATTATCTCCTGGCTGCCTGAAGTTCTGGAGAGCACACTGAATTAAAAGCAGTCCCCAGAGAACCATAGGACAAAGAGCTAGGCCCTGTAAGGGTAGGCAACTGTCAATTAGCATGGGCAGTATTTACAGCCTTAAGGGACAGGATCTGACTGTGTTCCTGTAAATAGGCTGACACCTGGGAACCCATTCTATGCAGAGGAGTGTGTAACCCACCCTTGATAATGGGATGAGAAAATCAGACCTGCCTGCAGTGGATGGGCACACTAAGCTGACCCACCTGAGGAACTTCCTGTCCTTTTTGGAGAGGGGATCACGTGATGGGGTGGGAGATGGCTGAAGGCAGATTGGAAGGGATTGGGAACAGGGAAGGATGGGGGTGAGCAGGGGTATACAGAGGAAAAAAAACTTTTTTAATAAAAAAGATAATAATAATTTTATAAAAATAAAAAAGAAAAGAATGTCAGGATAAATGAGAAAAGAAATTATAGAATCTTTCAAGAAAAACACTGGGTTCCTTTGTTCATTTAATTTTCAGATTAAGTTAGACCAAATAAACTATTGCTTGATGAAGAAACTTGAAAATATATTAAAGAATGAAGAGATGGCTTCATGTTGTTCAAGTGCTTACAGTTTAATACTCAAAATCCATGTTTTAAAAACCCATCATAAAAATTGATCAAAATGAGATCTCAATCCTGAATATTTATGCCCCTAATTTAAAGGCACCTACGTATGTAAGAGAAACACTACTAAAACTTAAACCCCACATGAAATATCATACTCTAATAGTGGGAGAATTCAATATCCCACATTCAGAATTGGATAGGTCAACTAGACAGAGACTCATCAGAGAAATAAGGGGTCTAACAGTTTATCATGCAAACAAACTTAATAGATATTTACAGAAGCTTCCACCCAAACATTAAGGTATATACATTTCTCAGCACCTTATGTAACTTCCTCTAAAATTGACTACATGCTTGGTCATGAAGCAAATATCAATAGATACAAAAAAATTGAAATTACCCCTTGTATTATATCAGACCATCATGGTCTAAAGTTAGAGTTAAACAACATCAAAAAATCAAAGAAAGTCTACGAACTCATGGAAACTAAACCTCACTCAACTGGGCCAAGGAAAAAATTAAGAAAGAAATCAAAGACTTCTTAGAACTTAATGAAAATGAATTGACAACATACCCAAATTTATGGGACACAATAAAAGCAGTCTTAAAAAGAAAATTTATATTAATAGATGCCTATATGAAAAATATAGAGTAATTCACAAAAGAGAACTAACAGCACAGCTGAAAGCCATAGAACAATTGGAAGCAAACTCACGTAGAAGGAGTAGATGGCAAGAAATAATCAAACTTAGAGCTGAAATTAATACAATTGAAACAAAAAGAACAATACAAAGAATCAATGAATTAAAGAGTTGGTCCTTTGAGAAGTCAACAAGATAGATAAAGCCTTATCCAAATAACCCAAAAAGCAGAGAGAGACTATCCAAATTAATAAAATCAGAAATGAAAAGGGGGACATAACACACCCCAGGAATTTCAGAGAATTATCAGGTCATACTTTGAAAATCTATACTCCAGAAAAATGGAAAACCTAGAAGGAAGGGACAGCTTTTTGGACAGGTACAATTTACCAAAATTAAACTATAACTATAACTACATAGCTATTAGTAAAACTCTCTCAAATAAGAAAGTCCCAGGACTACATGATTTGACTGCAGAATTCTACCAGACATTCAAAGAAGAGCTCATACCAGTACTCCTCAACCTGTTCCATACAGTAGAAAATGAAAGAATCTTGCCAAACTCTTTTTATGAGGCCACAATACCCAATTAATGGCCTAATACGCAAGCCACTCAAAGATGCAACCAAAAAAAAAAAAAAAAAAAAAAAAAAAAAAAAAAAAAAAAAAAAAAAAAAAAAAAAAAAAAAAAAAAAAAAAAAAAAAAAAAAAAGAGAATTACAGACCAATTTCCCTCATGAACACTGATGCAAAATTCTCAACAAAATTCTGGTAAACTGAACACAACAACATATAAAAAAAGTCATTCACCACGTCCAAGCAGGCTTTATCCCAGAAATACAGGGATGGATCAAAATATGAAAAGCTGTAAATGTCATCCAACATATAAAGAAACTGAAGGAAAAAAACCCAAATGATCATATCCTTGGATGCTGAAAAATCCTTTTACAAAATTCAACATTCCTTCATGATAAAAGTCCTGGAGAAATCAGGAATACAGGGAAAATACCCAAATTAAAAAAAAGCTATTTATAAGAATCTGACAGCCTAAATCACACTAAAAGGAGAGAAGCTCAAAGTAATCCCACTAAAATCAGGAACTAGACATGGCTGTCTCCTCTTCCCTTATCTATTCAATATAGTCCTCAGAGTTTTAGCTACAGTAATAAGAGAACAAAAGGAGATTAAGGAGATACAAATTGGAAAAGAAGTGAAACTATCTCTATTTGCAGATGATTGTATATATAAGTGACCCACACAATTCTACCAGAGAACTTCTACAACTAAGAAAGAATTTCTGCAATGTAACAGGATACAGGATTAACTCAAAAAATACGTAGCCTTCCTATATACTAAACATAAAAGGGCTGAAAAAGAAATAAGGCAAACTTTACCCTTTATAATAGCTACAAATAGCATTAAATGCCTAAATGTAACTATAACCAAAGAAGTATCAGATCTGTTTGACAAAAACTTTAAATCAATGAAGAAAGAAATTGATGAGGATATCAGAAAAATGAAAAAAATCTCCCATGTTTCTGGGTAGATAGTATCAACATAGTAAAAATGGAAATCTTACCAAAAACAATCTACAGATTCAATCCACTTCCCATCAAAATGCCAACATGATTCTTTACAGACATTGAAAGAATAAGACTCAATTTCATTTGGAATAACATAAAAGCCAGGACTGCCAAAACAATTTTGCTCAACAAAAGAACCTCAGAGGCATCTCCATCCCTGACTTTGTTATACTATAGAGCTACAGTAATAAAGACAGCCTGGTACTGTTATAAAAACAGATTTGTGAATCAATGGAATTGAATTGAACATCCTGAGATTAACCAACACACCTATGAACACCTCACCTTTGACAAAGAGGCCTAAAATATTCTTAGAAAAAAAGATAGTATCCTCAGCAAATGGTAGTAGCATAACTAGATGGTTGTATGCAGAAAAATGCAAATAGATACAAACCTATCACCCTGCAGAAAACTCAAATCCATGTGGATCAAAGAACTCAACATAAACCCAGCAACACTGAACTTGATAGAAAAGAAAGTGGGAAATATTCTCCAATGCATTGGCACTGGTGATTACTTCCTAAACATAACACAAGTAGCACAGATACTTAGAACAACAATCAATAAGTAGGACCTCCAAAAACTGAGAAGCTAAAGCCAAGGACACAGTCAATAGGACAAAACGACAGCCTACATAATGGAAAAAGATTTTCACCAACACTTCAAGTGAAAGAGGATTGATGTCTAAAATATATAGAGTACTCAAGAAACTAGAGCCCAAAACCCTAAGTATCCCAAATCAAAAAATGGGGTTCAAAACTAAAAAGAGAATTCTCAGCAGAAGAATTACAAGTATGGCAATTTCTCAGAAAACTGGAAATCATGCTCCCCAAGGATCAAGCAAAAACGCTATTGGGCATGTACCCTAAAGATGGACATGTGCATCCTAAAAGCATTCACTCAACTATGTTCATAGCCATAATATTTGTAATAGCAAAAACCTGGAAGTAACCAAATGCCCCTCAACTGAAGAATGGATTAATAAATTATGTTACATCTACACAATGGAGTAGTACTAAGCAATAAGAAAAAAATGATATCTTAAAATTTGTGGCAAATGGATGTAATTGGAGAATATCCTCCTGAGCAAAGTATCTCAAATCCAGAAAGATAAGCATGGGATGTACTCACTCATTAGTGGACTTAAAAAAAATAAAAAAAGGATGTCAAAAATGTCATTGCACACAAGAGCTCAAGGCTTCTACATAGCTAAATGATACAGTGCTTCACTTCTGCATTGATGGGCTCTGACAGTGGTGTGAATTAAGAAGGACTCATTTTTTTTAAGGGTCTGGCCACAGGGAGTTTACGTATGCTCCAATAAGTAAATGAGCAGTATGACTAGACTTTGTAAATGATGAGGTCATTAAAGTGGGTATGAAACTGAGAAGACTAATAACTGAGTTTAATGGGGTGCATCACGTAAAATCACCAAACAATAAATAAAAATATTTTTTTAAAAACTAAATAAGATAATGCTTTTGGAAAAGAATCAGTAAATGGTCTTTGTGACCATAAATTTTATATGTCAAATATGTCAAGTATATTTTGAGGTTGACAGTCTCTGAATGGTGATATATTTGTTATGTTAATTAGTATTTCAGTGTTCTGGACCATGAATAGAACAGTCTTTAAATCTGGGCTTCTCTTAATCAATTTGATGTGATAGAATAACATTGTGGATCAACATACAAACACCCAGAGACGTGAAAGTGGGAGGGGGCTAATTGAGAGAGGGAAGGGGAAGAAATCATGGAATGCATATATTTAAAATACATTGTAAAAATTACTAAATTTATATAATTAATTTGAGTGTGTGTTCTGAAAAAAAAAACCCTATAATGGTTGTTGAAATCTCAATGCTGGGGAGGCAGAGTCTGGCAGATTCCTATAGCCTGCTGGCCAGTCAGCCTAGTCCATTGTAAAGTCCAGTGAGAGACCCTGCTTCAAAATACAGGGTATATGTCACCTGAGGAATGTATAACCATTTTTTCCTATGATCTGTAAATGCATACACAATTCTCCTACATAGGAATATGCACACAGACACCAAAAAAGAGAGTAACTTTATGAATAGGTGAGAGCCACATATAAATTCTGGGTCCTGCAGCAGTTAAAAAACTATTTTAGTATTAAATACTGTTCCTTGAACATTGTTTATATTGGGTGCACAGAAAATTTATATTTTGTAAATAAAAGTTAAAAAACTAATAAAGTTTATAGTGAACATTTTTTTTTTTACTTATTGCTATGTATTCCTTCAAAAAAAAATAAAAGACGGCTTAAGTGTTTCTATAACTTCTTTTGCACTTTGTCATCTTTTAATACATTTTCTAATTGAGGTACTGGAACTAAAAATGTTATTAAAGTGGTTATTAAAGTTGTAGGATATTATTTAAGATCTGTTACTTTTGTTATGTTATATTTTTAATGCATTTCTTTAACTCTGTGAAGCTGATTTCTTGCCTGTCTAAAATACCAGATGTACTACTAAATGAAGAGCTGAATGGCCAATAGTAACACAAGAGAAAGAAAAAGCCAGGCAAGGCTGGCTGACAGAAAGAATGAATAGGAGCAAAATCTGGGAGGAAAGGAAGAAAGAAGAGCAAGAAGAATCAAGGGGGAAGATTCTAGGGACCAGCCACCCAGCCACTCAGCCACCAAGCTACCCAATCACACTGCCACCCATCCTCCCAGCCACATAGCCACACAGCCAGCCACAGAGTAAGAGTGAAAGTAAGATTACAGAAATTAAAAAAAGAAAAATATCCCAGAGGAAAAGGTCAAAGGTCAAAGGGATAATTTAAAATTAAGAAAAGCTAAAAAAAAAAAGCAAGCCAAGTGAAAGTCAGGCATTTAACATTAAGAATAAGCTTCTGTGTGTGATTTATTTGGGAGCTGGGTGGCAGATCTCTCAAAAGAATAAAGAGAAGAAAAGCAACCAACTACAGTGGTCCATTTATGGTCTTTAGCAATTTCTTCAACCTGGATGATGTGCCCATTTTCAACTACGACCAAGCACAACTTCACTGCCAGCATGTATGCAAGCCCAGTGCTAGTATAAAGGATATGACTAAATGGAGTCTAACCATGGGAAAACTTGAGAGTACAAAGCCAGCACACTGCTTGAGGGCATGGAGAATGTTGTTTTGACCATTGCCATATATGGAAGCAATGTTGTAGCTTGCCTAAAGGCATTAGTACCTTTGGTTTGATCATGTCATATGAGTATTAGAGCATCACACACAGGAATAATGTTGTGGATTGTATCAGGCAGGACTGGACACAGTAGTGGCATGCAAGCCCAGCTTACCTTTCTGGCAGAAAGGCCCTTCATATGGCGAGTTGGTGCAGTCACAGGAGTAGCCGCTCGGCTTTTCCACACACTTGCCCCCATTGTGGCAGTTGCTTCCATAGCTGCTGCAATGACCTGGGCAGCCAGGTCTGACTCCAGATGTGACCTTTGCCCTCTCTTCCAGGTCCACTCTCTGCCCATTCAAGTGTAAAGAGCGGATACATCCAAAAAACCCTTTCTGTCTTGATGATGTCCCTCCTATGAGTAAAAAATAAGAGGGGATATATGAATGGTGTCATTGCTATACTTCATAGATACAACTGGTAGATCACAGAAAATTTGACTGTCCTCTCCCAAGAAAATCAGGCTGTGAGATCTCTCCCTGGAAGAATGGAAAAGCATGCAGGGACCATGTAGGGCTTCCTCTTCCCATTGTATCTGCAGACAAAGTCTACCCTTTCTCTACTGCCATGACCCTAGAGGGCCCTCAGTTAAAGCTGGATGCTAATGATGACATACAGATTGGGCCATGTGGTGTGGAACTTATCCTTATCTTCTTGAAAATCTATAAGATCAAGATGCCTCCAGATTGTTCTTTGTACCTAAAAGCTCCTCACTCTTGCTTCAGGGCCTGCAGGGCTTTTGTGGTCTTCATGCTATTATTCTCTGCAGAAAGCTCATCTGCATAGTAATTTTATTTTACCTTCCTTATGCCCACTGGTAACATTGCATTACATAAGAGTAACATCTTTGTGGTAACACTTAACTGGAGTGGTATTGTCAGCCCTTCTAAACTTCTCTTTATATTCCAATGGGAATAAATTGTTGAAAGAAACTTGAAGTCCTGGCTGTGGATATAATTCCATTGGGAGTGTGCTTGCCTGGCATGCATGAAGCCTTGAGTTCAATAGTCAATGATACTGAATTAGGTAATCATGACAGTGTACATCAAAAATGTCAACACTCAGGATGTGCAAGCTGGAAGATCAGAAGTTCAAGATCATCTTTGACTACATAGCATGTTCAAGGACAGCTTAGGAAACATGTGACACTGTTTCAAAGACAAAGAAAATGCCCAAAGAGTGAGCAAGCCTAAGAAAGAAACATAGTTCTTCTGAGATGCTTAAGAATGAATATTTACACAATCAGGGTCACAACATATAAATAAAATATGGATTCTATTACACAGCCTATAGTGTCTTTACTCTGAAATTAAAGGGATAGAGTCAGATTATTCCTCCTGGCAAATTTCAAACAGAGCTTTCAGGTACACCAAAGAGACAAAATTATAATATATTTTTTATACTTATAGAGTACAGGACTGTTCACTGGATCAAGGAAAGACAAGTGTTGGGGTTCACCTCCATGTTACTCAATGGATAGCCACTCAGTTATTTAGGTTTCAGCTATTTCATCCATCATTCCATGTTTTTATAGTAAAGCTTACTGAAGATCATAGAGTATAGCATGTGTTCAGTTACTGCTGTTCTCTGGGTGATTCTCTTGAGTCTTCACCTACTGTAGACTCGATAGGTACATTAATGTGTTACCTGCTTTTTGATCTCGGATTTTATCTATAAAATATTAGTTACCAGATAAGATTTTTCCACTCAAATTGAGACTTGGGCTGTAATCTGACTCTTGGCAGAGAGACATCTGGAGGGTATCAGGAGAGGGTGCAAGACCCTCCATTAAGCACTGAGTAGATTTAAACTTTATCATTGTGTTGTTCCCAGAGAAAATTTACACTTCTATGATATAAGAAAAATGTGTTCTGAGAGACAAAAGTTGGAAAGGCTAGATAAATCCCATTAGCTTGTAAGTGTGCAGTGCTGAGAATTCTGGGAGATCCTAGAAGAGGCAGAGTTCCATTTATCCTGTCTTTAGAAAGCAGGCATTTAGTGTCCAACCCTTGATCTTAAGGTTATATCATAGATGAGCGGAGAGTGTGTAAAAGTCCTCTAGCTCTGCCCAATGTACTGATGAGGAAATAGAAAGAAGAGAAGGAGGAGGAAAAGGAAAACAAGGGGGAAGGGGGAGCAGGAGAAAGTACTGATGGAAGCAACTGCACACCAATTATTTTCTGTATTTATAAGCTGCCCTGAGACTCATTCCTCTTTAATACCTTATGCTACAAATATTAAATTTAATCTACAAAGTAACTAGATCTGAGTGTATACTTACGAAAGAAGATAGAATAGGCATTGGAAATTTGCAGTTTTGGATAAGAAATATGAATATAAACAAAAAAATTGAATTGTAAATTGGGGTTGGGCAGATGGTTCAGTGAGTAAAGTGTTTAGCTCTCAAAAATGGAGACCTGAATCTAATCTTCAGAACCTATAAAAGGCTGAGTGATAAAATGCATGCTTATAATCACAGTGATATTAAGATGTGAGGTTGAAACAGACAGATTGCTGGAAATTCACAGTGTAGTTACTTAGAAATATACCTCTCTTAATCCATCCCAGGTATGGTGTTTTGAATGAGAACAGTCTTTTAACATTACGTTTTCATGCTTGTGCTCTAGTTGGTGGATCTGTTTGGGAAGAATTTGGAAGTGTGAACTTATTAGAGAAGGTGTCACTTGGGACTGGCTTTGAGATTTCAAAAGTCTAGGTTACCTCAGTTAGCTCTCTCTGCCTCCTGCTCATATATAAAGATGTAAGCTCTCACCAGTGCCATGGCTGCCTGGCTGTTGCTATGCTGCCCATCATGATTGACACAGAGTCTATCCCTTTGTAACTATCAATTCAATCTAAGCACGATGTCTTACCACATCAGTGGAAAAGTTACTAAGACATAAGGTGACCAGACCAAAAAACATTGGTCTCTCACTCTAAAATAATGAAAAAAATCTTGATTTTGCTTCCAACTCTGATAAGAATGTAGGACAAGAGGCCAAACCTCAATTGCACTGTCTTGTCTGTTTCTGTTCTGGTGAGTAAATCGCCTTTAACCACAAGATAAATCAATGGCACATACAAGCTGCTCACAAAAGAAGGCTCATTATGTCTTTTCGGGGGTTATATACAATAAAGAGGGCAGGATTTATGGAGTCTAACACTTGACTCTGATTTGCTTACTCTGTAGTCACTCCCCTTTCATGGATTTGAATAACTCTTCATATATCTCCTTGGGGTCATTTTTCTCCTAACAGAAATGGTGAATGCAAGATCTATAGCATATTTTCTTGTGTGTGTGGCCTAGTCAACAAATTTATAAATAAAGAAAGGGTCTGAGGGCAATTTATTTGTAAAAATTCACTTCTAAATAAAGAGACATACAAAACTAGGTGCAATTCTTCCCAGACTAGAAGCTCCTGTCCTTCAAGGGACTGACAGAGTCCAGTGAAATGAGGCATTGTAAATTAAATTTGAGCTTTTATCAGGCTGTGTTTTATTTTTAAAAAGGAGAAAAATCTATAGAATAGATTCTTTTTATTGTTAAGAATGTACAGAGCATACTACATGTTGGATAATTTTAAGAAGATATGTATCACCAGAAAAACAGACACAAATATGAACATCCATGTACTTATACACACATAGAAACACATAAACATACGCATAGAACACACACACAAACACATCTACACATACAAGAACATATATACATAGAGACAACACAAGCACATGTGAACACATACATGTACATGCTCAGACAACACAAACACATGTATACAAATGCATATGCATACACAAAAGACAGCACCAACATGCACACAGAGAAAACACCAATATATGTACATGTATACATGCACAAGAGAGAACATGTATACAGATTGTTAGAGGACAATCTCCTTGTGTTATGTTGGTTCTGGGGATTAAACTCAGGTTGTAACCTTGGCAAGTCCTTGTTTCTGCTGAGACATTGTTTTCATTAGAAAGTTGCCTATTTTTAAAGGGAAAGAAATTTTACAAAATTCAAGTATGTCTTCCATTGAGAAATCATATGGTGATGAGGCTGCTTTCTTGCTGAATTCTTTTCAAGACTTCATCCAGATTTAGCAGATTAAGTTACTTTGTTGTCTTTGCACATACATATTTCAGCTACCAACCACTCTAATACAGGCTTAACTTTGCATTTTCACATCTTGGCTTATATACAATTGTTGGGTAGCTATTTTTTCAAACTAAAACATTCTTTTCTAGAGAAGCTCTTTACTACCTGTGACATAAAATTTGTGCCCTTCACAAGTCCTTCCCAAAAGTTTTATGTTTGTTTTCCTCTTTGGAGAGTCTGTCACTCAGCTCCCAAATAGATAAATGGAGACTGATTTTCTTATTCATACTTATGAATGCTCAGCCTTAGTTGGCTTGTTTGTAGCCAACTTTTCTAATTTAAATTATTCCATTTATTTTTAACTACATTTTACCTCTGTTTTTTTTTAAACTTTCTTTATACTATATATCTCTCTTTCCTTATTACCTTGAAGCTAGCCATGTGGCTGGGTCGCTTGTCCCTGGTATGTTCCTCTCATTCAAATTTTTTTATTCCACCCCCAGTTGCTTCTCTTGAGCCTAGATGTCTCATCTTATTTATTTTCTTGGCCTAGAATCCCCACCTATCTCTCTCCTGACTTGCTATTGCCCATTTAGTTCTTTATTAGACCAATCAGGATTTTTAGGCAGGCAAATTAACACACCTCTACAAAAATAAAAAATTGCAACATAAAAGAATGCAAATATATCCAAGCCTGTCACCCTACACAAAACTCAAATCCAAGTGGATCAAAGACCTCAACATAAACCCAACCACACTGAACTTGATAGAAAAGCAAGTGGGGAATACCACTACTGGGCATATACCCTAAAGATGCACATTGACACTCCAAAGACATTTGCTCAACTGTGTTCATTAGCAGCATTATTTGTAATAGCAAGAACCTGGAAACCACTTAGATGCCCCTCAACTGAAGAATGAATTAACAAACTGTGGTAGATCTACACAATGGATATCCTAAAATGATATCATAAATTTGTAGGCAAATAGATGGATATCCTCCTGAGTGAGGTATCACAAACCCAGAAAGATAAGCAAGGGATGTACTCAGTCATTAGTGGACTCTAAACAAAAAAGCAAAAAGTAAAGCATGTCCAAGTTGTAAACCACAAACATTGACCAGCTTGGGATCTGAAACATCTTGGACCAGCACCTTGGATCCCACTTCCTCCAGAGGAACACCTGACCAACTCTTGATGTTGGGGTGAAGAAAGTGAATCTGCCAGGAGTGGATGCTGAACTAAGCCACAATGGGAGCTTGGGACCACCTACCCTTGCTGGGGAGGAGATAAAGAAATGTGGAGAAGAGAAAGTGACTAGGAGGGGCAGGAGGGGGAAGGGAGCTTGAACAAGAAAATACACAGGTAAAAAAATATGACTTTAATCATAATAAAAAAGAAAAAAAGGTATTCAACACATCTTTGCATCATTACACAATTATTAAACAGTATAAGTGAGTATACTTATCTTAAACTAATATTCCAAAACAGTTACATAAGTAATAATAATTGCTAAAGCAGAATAAGTTTTAGCATCCCCTCCTCTCAAGATTCCTGTAAGAGGTTCAGGATATTTGAGGGATGCAGATTTTTGATTCATCTTCCAGGCCAGGGTGAGCTGTCAGTGAGGCAGCTACCTGAGCCACTCACCATTTTCCTGTGAACAAGCCTCATTTATAATCATAAAAGAAAACCAGTAAACTCATTCTCTCAGTGAGCTAGATTGTAGGAGAATAGCTTCTTTGGCTTGTAATTTTTGCCATGCTTAGAGTAAATAGATAGTTGTTCATATCTCTAACGGAAAATTCACAAAACAGTTTACTACACAGATAGAAGAGTAAAAGCATTATGTTCTCATCTTAGTTTTCAGAGTTTTCTATTGTCTCAATCATAACATGCAAATTTCTTGAGAATCAAAGTTTTTCCAAGCATGCTCGAGTTATATTACATATTCCACTGAGTTCATCTAATTCTCAATGAGAAAGTGTTGTAACTACCCTTCACTCTGCAGAGCGGAGCCATCAACTTAAGAGAGATTGCCTTGGCTAAAGTCAAGAGTCACACAAACTTTGAATGGCAGAGCTGGCTTGGGACAGAATATGGTGACAGGAAAAAGTACAGAGTCCTGAATTTGTGAGTAAGCTATTATTATAATGAAAACTTGAGGTTAATATCACAACAAAATATATCTACTTTCCTCCACTTCTCTCTTATATGACTTTCTGTTCCAAGAAATACACGCACATGCATTTATGTTTTGGGTACCTGACATTAATCTTTTTTGACAGCAAAGCACATTGATTGGATGGTACATCTAGAAGCATTTGGAATAGCATGTCTCAGTTTCCCCTGGTAACAGATGAGTTTGTTAGGATGGTGTTTCCTTGAATTAAATGTGAATTAATTTTTAAAATATAACTTAGAATCTTAAACCTGCCATAGAAAATCAACTGACAACTATTCACTGTCTCCAAAGAATTGCCCTTATATATGTGTATGCTCCAAACCTGCACAAGCCCAAGAGTCTCCATTTTTCCATTTGTTCCTTTGGTGTCAGCACTTAATGGGCCAAACATAGCTCTGATTTAACAAATTTAGTACACTGATGTTTTTTCTAACTTTTTATGCTTTGTCTCATTATTTCTCTTTCTCCCTCTCTCTTTCCCCCTCCCTTTATCCTTTGTCTTCCTTCCCTCTCCTCTTTTCTCCTATGCCTTAGTATTTAGCTGTTTATTTTCCATGTGAAATACTTTGCCTAAAGCCAGTAAATAGCCTACGGAAGCTTAATAAGTGTCATGGACATGGTTCCTAGTTAATTTGACAGATATAGAATTCCATAAGATACAAACCTCAGGCATATGTGTGAGGGAGTTTTTATATTGGATAAATTGTGGTTGTAAGACCCACCATAAATATAAATAGCACCATTACAATGGACACATTTCTGTACTGAATTAAAAAAAAAAAAGAGGGTGGGGTGGGAAGGGACATAATCAACAGTGTGCATCTCCTCACTTCCTGACTAGAGTGACAATGTGGCCAGATATGTCAAGCACCTGCATAAAAAACCGAAAAAAAACAGAAGGAGATAATGGCAGAAATTAAGACCCACAAATGTCTACTGTATATCTACAGCATATCTTGGAAGTTGTCACTCCTGATTGAAAAAATGAGACTAATTTTTTGCTGTTCTATGCATGCAAGCATGAAGTATGTAAGTATGTTGGTCTTGAACTTGATTTATCTTCTATTGCAGAAGACAGTCATATACTTTTGCTAGCTATTTTTCTACCAAAGACTCATCCAGAGTACTAATTCACAGCATAACAAAGAGAACAGAAATCTAGCACTCACATAGCAACAGGGAGGTAGGTTTTGGTAGCCACCTGTAATCCTATCACTTGGGAGACAAAGACAGCATGCTGCAAGTGGAAAGAAAGCTGGCTACCTACATCAGTTAATTAAGAGGGTCAGAAAGAGGCTGACTCAGTATGGAAGTGGAAATTTGTCAAGGAATATTCTTGACATCAACCTCTTGCCTCTACATTTTTATGTGTGATCACATACAAATATGTTCACACACAAACAAACATGCATGTAAACTGCATGCAAACCACACACACATATACATGCATAAAAACTCACAAAGTAAAAATAATGAAACTGTCAACAGGCCCAATATAATGCCAATGATTGCATCTTAGCTATACGTTATATATTTAAAGCTAAATTCTATAAAATTTCTTGTATTCTACTAAATCAATATACTGGACAACATAGCCTTGTTGCAAATATCCCTAACTATCATGGCGATAAACAGTGTTGAGTTACAATATTGATTCTGGAAATCTACCAAGGAATGAGTCATTTATCAACACCTTTCATGTTGTTACACTGAAACAACCAGGGAAGTGCCAAAAAGTACGTTTTATTTTATAAGATGCAGCCTATGTTTTGTATGCAGAAAGCAATTATGATCACAGCAAAGGTCCAGTGATCAAAATGCTTCTGGACACTCTACTTTGATTTAAAAATCCTCTTATGTCTAAAGGTATCTGGACAGCTACATCCATATTTATACTTAAACGATGATATACATGATATATCCCAGTCAAGACACACACTCCTATATGGTGTATCTTTTGTTACCAACCAATGTTAAGCATCTAATGTCTCCACATTTCTTTATTTGAGGTAATATAACTGTGATGGTTAGTTTTGTCAGTTTGATACAATATAGAATCACCTATTAAGAGAGTCTCAGTGAGAATCTGTCTTGATTAGGCTGGGCTGTGGGCATGTTTCAGTGGGATAATCTTGATTAAGTTAATTCATGTGTTGGGACCTAACATAAAAGTAGATGGCACTATCCTTTGGTTTTAGGTTCTGGTATATAAAAGAGAAGAAGATAAACTGAAAGCAAGCATGCATGTATTCATTCTCTGTTCTTGCTGTGGATGTAAAGAGTTGTTTCAAGTTTCTGCCTCTTCCCTCCTTAGTGATGGATTCTAACCAAGAACTGTAAGACCTTTCTTCCCTGTTGCTTTTGTAGGAACATTTTATTACAGCAACTGGACAGAAAACTAGGGCAACAACTAAATAAAAATTCTAAGCATTCACTGCACAAAAACAGAAATGATGGGTCTTCAGCTGCCTTTGGTCAGATGACAATTGCAAATGTACTTATCACTGAGAACTAAACAGTGAAGCATAAATCATCAAAGATGACTTATAACAGCATTTTCTCTTTTCAATTTCATCAATTTAAACTCAATAAAATACAATAATTTATAAAGTGGCAGTCACTGGAGAGAAGTATAATAGAAGTGAGCATGCTCCTTAGAATGACCTTGGCTACAACTCTATCAAGATGTTCCATCCACATGTTTTCACAACTCACTACATTTGTGATCAATTTAAATGTCTGGAAATAAAAATTTGCAACAAAAATTTGCTGCCTCTCTTCCTTTTTAAGTTATACAATGTTTATATATCTGTTCTTGTGATATTTGATGATCATGTAAAAAGCCAATCCTCCATATTTAGATTTGCTTCAGCTAGAAAGATTCACAAATACTGCTTGAAAATAGATTAGACTTTAACATGGACTCTAATTTATGCAAACTGTAAAATACTTGAACTGACTCCATCAAAAAAGAATGATGAGTAGCAAATTTCCTCCAAGAAATAAAATGTGATGTTTAAATAGAACTAAAACAGCAAAATAAATATATTTTTTTCAGTAGTCAATCAAATTACTAACACAAGTTATTAATTTAGGAAAAGACCCATAATTATAATAAGCTTTTAAGTCACTTGATATTAGATTTTCTTGGATGTATAAAACACAGCTAATGAAGATATACATGTGATGGGGGATGAAATAAAAATCTGATGTTCTCAAATTCTAGTAATTTTTTCTTCATCAAGTATGTTTTAGGTGATAATATTTTCATCTTTACAAATTACATTATTCCACATATAAAGGAAGACAATAAAAAACAGCAAATGGAATGGAAATGGAGTTTCATGGCTGGTGGTGAGCTATACAGTGTGAGTGTTGATAGAAAACAATTCAAAGACTGATCTGACATTAGTACTACACTAGAAGATCTAAACTCTTCCCATCCCCCCTCTTTCTTATACAGACACACTCACACATGCACATGTATGCTCATGCATACATGCTCATACACATACGTACATATATACATACACAATAAATGCAATCATACCATTCTCACAAAAATCCCCCTTGAAAAGCAGTGACTTTTGTTAGTTAATATTTCCATCCCCACTATCAGACAAGAATATCTGAATAAAGTTAGCATCTCTGTGATTATTTATGAGGAAACTGAGGGAAGGAGAGGGAGGACAAGATACAGAAATCAAGGAAGGAACAAATTTAGTCTGTGATTTGTGAATCTATCCACTGACATCGCTGTAAGTGGCCATCTATTCAGAGATAATATTGATGCTAGTGCTGAGTTTCACTGAGGGACTGTGTATCACTTTACATTAGTTAGAGTTTCTACTACTGTGACCAAAAGCAAATGGGAGAGGACAGGGATTATTCTGCTTACACTTCAATATCACAGTCCATTTCCAAAGAAAGTCAGAGAAAGAACAAAAGCAGGGCAGGAATCTGGAGACAGAAGCTGATTGAGAAGTCGTGGAGGGACTGCTAACTGGCATGCTTTGCAGGGCTTGCTTGGTCTGATGTCTTATAAAATCGAGGAGCAACAGCCCATGAATGGAACCATGTACAATAATAGCTGGTCCTCCTCACATAAACCAGTACCTAAGAAAAGACCCCACAGACTTCCTTGCAGGTCAAGTATATGAAGACATTTTGCCAAGTTAGAGACACTCTCTCATTTGACTCTAGCTAGTGTCATGTTGACACAAAATCAGCCAGCACTCCCCAACTTATACTTCTGAATACTGATATTTGTTAGTTTTAGTCAAACTATTTGATCACTCTGTTAACAATGGTTGCCAGGAGTTAGAGATCACTAAAAGAACTGTGGACTGCAATCTCTCTGTGTATACTATAAATTTTTATTACAATGACCCCAAACATAAAATTCCATAGATGTCTAAAGATTATACAAATAAAAATGATACCAAAATAATCTGAGACAGCCCATAAGTTTGTGAAGGAGTAGCATGAACTTTATAGTAATAATCTATAAAGCTAGAATAAAACAATTTATAAAATTAAAGTAATATTAAAAAATAACAACATATTCTATTTCCCAGTTTTAAAATATTAAAAATTTTTCATGAGTTAGGGTACAATGCTATTTTGTATGTATTTAGAACAAAATATGCTCTATGATGTATCCTACCTACAAACAACTGACTATTCAGCTGGAGTCGGAAATGGCCTTCCTCTGGGGTCTCCCTTGTACTCCGTGGAAGGTTGTCCACCTGCAGAGAGGTCTCCTTGAGGTTCCTCTCAGTCCGGATATAATGCCATTGGTTGTCATTCAGAGGAGACGGAGATTGGACAAGTAGCTCAACAGGGCCATTCCCAACATCAATGGCGAATATGACCTCAGAAGAAGCTGCAGTCGAACACGAAAGAGAGATAAAGGTCACTGTCAATATGTTAAAGGCAAAGGCATGTTCAGGATGTTTTGGGATAGGAATTACAAGTCTTCATCAATGTGGAGAAGATACCTCTGAGCTCCCTGGCAAACTTAGATCACCATCAGCAGTATCAACCTCTAAAGACTAAGAATGTATGTGTTCTATGCCTTGCCCACTTCAGTTGTTCCTAGTTGTTTGATATAGGTATCATGGACCTTGGGGATTTGTGCTTGTCTGAGTCTCTAGGTTTACTTGGTCTATCCTGGTTTTACTTGTGTTCTACTGTACACAAGTGGTTAGCGAAGCATCTCAAGCTATAGAGAGGAGACGTGTAGTGAAGGGTTTTTGGCTTGAACTAGCCCCGAGATCCCATAGCAGTCTTAATCACACAAAGGGTTATATTAATTACATAATGTTTGACCTATGGATTAGGCATATTGCTTGTTACCTCTTACATCTAAACCCATTCATAAAATCTGTCTTGCCACTTGGCCCCTGAATTACCTCTGTTTCTTTATTTCTTCCTCTCTCGTCTTATACAGCATCCCTGTCTGACACTGCCCTTCCTCCCCTTTATCTATGCTTGGATTTCCTGCCTGCCTCTATGCTGATGTACCATAGGCAGAAACAGTTCCTTTATTATCCAGTGGTATTTAACAACATAGAGAACGACATCTCACATTATTTCTCCTTTTTCTGTCTAATCAAAAAGAAAAGTTTTAATTTGAACATAGCAAAACTACATATAACAAAACAGCTATCAAACATGAATTACAGTTACAACATTTATTTATTTACCAAAATTATAGAAAATATTCTTATCTACCTTATCATTGTAAGTCCAAAGTTTTATATCCATTTTACTTTTTATTATATCAAAAAAGTATACTTATAAATATGTAGTATTCAAATCCATCAAAGACCACATAAGAATATGATATTACCAGAGTAAACAGGAAGTACATTGTAAGTCACTTCCAGATTCTGAAATTGACAAAGACATATGGCTATCTGAATAGTCATCCAAAGTTTATTTATAATATTGGAGTATACATCTTCAGCCAACAGGCTTAGAGTTTCTGGCAAACAATTCAAAGAAGCAGGAAATTTGAAGTACTGCACTTCCCATTGTGGCATAGTTTATCAGTTTCTTGTCCCTCTGTCCTGCAGAATGTCTGGCACTTTCCTCTGTTAAGCAGGTACATAAAGAACCATCTTGGCCTGTTCTGGCAAAGTTCAGAGGTCACTTTCCTATGAGTCCTCCATGTCTACTATATGCAGCATACTGTCAGGCAGTTGAAGAAGGAACACTTTTTCTCCCAGTGGCTAATTTCTGCCACAAGAAAAGTAAATTTCTCATGGAATTTCTATGACACCGGTTAGTCTAGTGAAGTAGATAGGTGCTGCCTGAAGCAGATATGTCTCACTGTCCAGAAATGGATAAGTTTTAAAAATATTTTAAATGCCATAGTCTGTAGGTCTTTGAAGTATTTGAAGATCACTATTCTATTTAAAATCTTTGTATACCTAAAAGCTATCTAACATGACTGTAAGTTTGATTATCATAGAGGACTATTAATCTAAAATTCTTAATTATACTTTACAATTTTAAATGAGTTGCATAAACATAATACCTTAAACAAGAGTAGAAATATACATACAGTATAAGAAAGTTGACCTTAAATTTGTATCAATAAACCAAAAATCCATACCACTGTAAATATTTTGAGATTAACAATTTTTTTGGATCAAAGTAGACTCAAGAATCTTGTTTATATCATTTCTCTAACGTATCACTCTTTTTTCCCTAGAAAGAAATTGACCATGAATATTAACCATTAAAAATGAAAATAAACCTTTATAAATAATATTTGGCAATTTGGGTGTAGCTTATTTAATTTTGAATAAAGTCATAATTTTTATCCGTGTTCATCCATGTTCAAGCTCCCTTCTCCCTCCTGCCCCTTCCAGTCACTCTCTCTTCTCAATATTTCTTCATATTCTCCCCAGCAAGGGCAGGAGGGACCAAGGTCCCAATATGGCTTAGCTCAGCATCCAGTCCTGGCAGATTCACTTTCCTCACCCCCAACAACAAGACTGGGTCAGGTGATCCCATGGAAGGAGTGGGATCCAAGATTCCGGTCAAAATTCTTTCAGATACTAAGCTGTTCAGTGTTTGTGGTTTACAACTTGGTCATGCTTTGCTTTTTGCTTTTTTGGTTAGAGTCCACTAATGAGTGAGTACATCCCTTGCTTATCTTTCTGAGTTTGAGATACCACATTCAGGAGGATATACTCCAAATCCATTTATTTGCCTTCAAATTTTAAGAAATTATTTCTTACTGCTGAGTATTACTCCATCGTGTAGACGTACCACAGTTTGTTAATCTGTTTGTCAGTTGAGGGGCATCTAGGTTGTTTCCAAGTTCTTGCTATTACAAATAATGCTGCTATGAACATAGTTGAGATAGTGCTTTTGCGGTATGAATGTGCATCTTTAGGGTATACCCCCAGTAGTGGTACTGGTGGATCCTTGGGGAGATTGATTCCCAGTTTCCTGAGTAACTGTCATACTGTATTCCAGAGTAGCTGAACAAGCTTATACTCCCACCATAAATGGAGGAGTGTTCTCCTTGCTCCACAACCTCTCCAGCATAGGTTGCCATCTGTGACTTTTATCTGAGCCAATCTGACAGGTGTAAGGTAGTATCTCAAAGCTGTTTAGATTTGTATTTCTCTGATAGCCAAAGAGGTTGAGCACTTTTTCAAGTGCCTTTCAGCCATTCATAATTCTTCTGCTGAGAATTTCCTTTCTAGTTCTCAACCCCCTTTTTTTGATTGGGTTATTCATGATTTTGGGCTCTAGATATTGAGTTCTCTATATATTTTAGAGATCAGTCTTCTATCACTTGTTGGGTTGGTGAAAATCTTTTCCCATTCTGTAGACTGTACTTTTGTCCTATTGACTGGGTCCTTAACTTTACAGAAGATTTTCAGTTTCAGGAGGTTCCACTTATTGATTGTTGTTCTTAGCGTCTGTGCCACTGGTGTTATATTTAGGAAGTGGTCGCCTCTGCTGATTCATTGGAGGGTATTTTCCACTTTCCTTTCTATCCACTTCAGTGTGGTTGGGTTTATGTTGAGGTCTTCGAGGCACTTGGATTTGAGTTTTGTGCAGGGTGAATGGCTTGGATCTATTTGCATTTTTCTATACACTACCATCCAGCTATGCCAACACCATTTGTTAAAGATACTATCTTTTATCCATTGAATATTTTGAGCCTCTTTGTCAACGATCAGGTGTACTTAGGTTTTTGGGTTAATGCCCGGACCCACAATTTGATTCCATTAATCCACAAGTCTGTTTTTATGCCAGTACCAGGCTGCTTTTATTACTATTGCTCAATATTATAAATTGAAGTTGGGGATGGTGATGCCTCCTGAGGTTCTTTTGTTGAGCAAAATTGTTTCGGCAATCCTGGGTCTCTTGTTATTCCAAATAAAATTGAGTATTGTTCTTTCAAGCTCCAAAAAATTTAGTGTTGGGATTTTGATGGGAAGTGCATTCAATCTGTAGACTGCTTTTGTTAAAATTGCCATTTTTACTGTGTTGATCCTATTTATCTAGGAACATGGGATACCTTTGTATTTCTTTTTTT
>PVIH01008479.1:25657-80421 GCA_004025045.1 Sigmodon hispidus
GCATGGCTTATCAAGGGTGGAAATACAAATAAGATTGCTACACATATATTTTCTTTGTGTTCATCTTTCCCTCTGAATTTTTTTTTCCCATCCCTGTATATCCTTATTCAAGGTCTCTTCCCCCTCCCAACACATCTGGTCATTTTTCTTCTCTGCAACTCCCCATCCCCTCCCTGGGCAGGGAGCAGACAGTCCTATGATCCCACTGACCCAATAATGCTTAGATCAGTCTCCACTTCTGGCCAAATCCAGTTCTTTCCCCCCTCCCTCAAGAGTGAGTCAGGTGTTCCTATAGTTGGACTGGGGTTTGTATTTCTGATATCCTCTTCAATTTCTTTCTTCACTGACTTAAAGTTTCTGTCAAATAGATCTGATACTTCTTTAGTTATAGTTACGACAAGGAATTTAATGCTATTTACAGAAATTATAAAGGGTGATGTTTCTCTAATTTCTTTTTCAGCCCTTTTATCTTTAGTGTATAGGAGGGCTACTGCTTTCTTTGAGTTAATCTTGTATCCTGCTACATTGCTGAATATCTTTATCAGCTGTAGATGTTCCGTGGTAGAATTTTGTGGGTCACTTATGTATACAATCATATCTGCAAATAGAGATAGTTTCCCTTCTTTTTTTGCCATTTGTATCCCCATAATCTCCTTTCATTCTCTTATTGTATTAGCTAAAACTTCAACAACTATATTGAATAGATAAGGGGAGAGTGATCATCTTTGTCTAGTTGTTTTTAGTGAGATTGCTTTAGGTTTTTTTCCATTAAGTTTGATAGTGGCTGTTGGCTTCTTGTAAATTGCCTTTATTATATTTAGATATTTTCCCTGTATTCCTGATCTCTCCAGGACATTTATCATAAAGGATTGTTAGATTTTGTCAAAGGCTTTTTCAGCATCTAAGGAGACAATCATGTTGTTGTATTCCTTCAGTTTGTTTATATGATGGATGATATTTATGGTTTTTCATATGTTGAACCGTCCCTGCACTTCTGAAATTAAGGTTACTTGATCATGGTGAATGATATTTTTATATGTTGTTGTATATGGTTTGCCAGACATTTGTTGAGAATTTTAGCATCAATATTCATGAGGAAAATTGTTCTTTAATTCTTCTTCTTTGTTGCATCTTCGAGTGGCTTGGATATGCCTTCAGTTTCTACTGTGTGAAACAGTTTGAAGAGTAATGGTAGTAATTTTTCTTTGGATGTCTGGTAGAATTCTGCACTGAAATCATCTGTATCTGGGCTTTGTTCAATTGGGAGTCTTAATGACAGCTTCAATTTCTTCTAGGGTTATAGGTTAGTTAAGGTAATTATTCTGGGCTTCATTTAATTTTAGCAAATGGTACCTGTCCAAAAAGCTGTCCATTTCTTCTAGGTTTCTCCATTTTTGTGGAATATATATTTTCAAATTATGACCTGATAATTATCTGGATTTCCTGGAGGGGTCTGTTGTTATGTCCCCCCTCTCATTTATGATTTTGTTGATTTGGATACTCTCTCTTTCTGCTTTTTGGTTAGTTTGGATAGGGTTTATCTATCTTGTTGACTTTCTCAAAGAACCAACTCTTTGTTTCATTGATTATTTGTATTGTTGTTTTTATTTCAATTGTATTGATTTCAGCTCTAAGTTTGATTATTTTCTGCCATCTACTCCTTCTAGGTGGGTTTGCTTCTAATTTCTCTAAGGCTTTCAGCTGTGCTATTAGTTCTCTAGTGTGGGATTTCTCTAGGCTTTTCATATAGGCATCTAGCGCTATGAATTTTCCTTTTAAGACTGCTTTCATTGTGTCCCACAAGTTTGGGTAAGTTGTGGATTCGTTTTTTATTAAATTCTACGAAATTTTTGATTTCTTTCTTAATTTCATCCTTGATCAGAGTTGATTCAGTTGAGTGATGTTCAGTTTCCAGAAGCTGGTAGGCTTTCTGTAATTTTTGATGTTGTTGAACTCTAACTTCAGACTCTGGTGGTCTGATATGATACAAGGGATTATTTCCATTTTTTGCATCTATTGATATTTGGTTTATAACCAATTATGTGGTCAATTTTAGAGAAAGTTCCAAGTGGTGTAGATAAATATGTATATTCCTTTGCATTTGGGTGGAAGCTTCTGTAGATATCTATTAAATCCATTTGCATCATAACCTCTGTTAGACTCCTTATTTTTCTGTTGAGTCTCTGTCTGGTTGACCTATCTAGGGGTGAAAGCAGGGTATTGAAGTCTCCCACTATTAGGATGTGAGAATTGATATGGGATTTTAGCTTTAGTAGTGTTTCTTTTACATAGATAGGTGCCCTTATATTAGGGACATAAATATTCAGGTTTGAAATCTCTTGACCAATTTTTCCTGTGATGAATAGGTAATGTCCATCTTGGTCCTTTTTAATTGGTTTTAATTTAAAGTCTACTTTGTTAGCTTTGGGATGGCAACCTCAACTTTTTTCTTAGGGCCATTTGATTGGAAAATCTTTTCCCAACCTTGTACTGTGAGCCTGTGTCTGTCTTTGTGGTAGAGGTGTATTTCTAGTATGCAGTAGAAGGATGGCTTCTGATTTTGCATCTATCTTCCGTTGATATTAAGGGATATTAATGACCATTGATTGATGATTCCTGTTATTTTAGGTGGTAGTTTGTATGTATTTCCTTTCTCTGGGCTTTTCTTTTGTTGGATTATTGATTGTTTGTGATTTCTTGGGTGTATCTGGGATCCTTAGGTTGGAATTTTCCCTCCAATGCTTTCTAGAGATCTAGATTGGTAGATAGGTATTGTTTCAGTCTGACTTTGTTATGAAATATCTTGTTTACTCCATCTGTGGTGATTGATAATTTTCCTGGGTATGGCAGTCTAGGTTGGCAGCCATGCTCTTTTAGTGTCTGCATAACTTCTGACCAAGACCTTCTTGCTTTCATTATTTCAATTGAATTTTCAGGAGTAATTCTGATGAGTCTGCCTTTATAGGTAAGTTGGCTCTTTTCTTTTGCAGCTCTTAATTTTTTTCTTTGTTCTGTATGTTTTGTGGCTTGATTACTATGTGGAGAGTGGACTTTTTTGGTGGTCATATCTATTTTGTGATCTGTAAGCTTCTTCTATCTTTATAGGAATTTCCTTCTTTAAGTTAGAAAAGTTTTCTTCTTTGATTTTATTGAATATTATCTGTGCCTTTGAGCTGGTATTCTTCTCCTTCTTATATTCCTACTATTCTCAGGTTATGACTTTTCATGGTGTCCCAGATTTCCTGAACATTTTGTGTTATGGCTTTTTTGGTTTTAGTATTTTCTTTGACTGGTGTATCTATTTCTGCTACTGAGTCTTCCACTTCATTGATTCTCTATTCCTTCTCTTGGATTCTGTTGGTTATGCTTGTATCTCTAGTTCCAGCTCTTTTCTTCAGATTTTCTATTTCAATCTTTGCCTCATTTTGTGTCCTTTTTATTGTTTCTATTTCAGCTTTTAGTTCCTGGAATGTTTCTTTCAGTTTTTGGTTTACATTTTCTTGGTTTTCTTTCAAAGATTTTTTTTATCTATTCTAATTTTTTGTTTGTATTTTCTTCTATTTCTTTAAGGAAAGTTTTTCATGTTTTCTTTGATGGCTTCAATAATCTTCAAAAGTGTGTTTTTGCTGTTGTTTCCTTTTGTTTCCTCTTCATTGCTCTGATCATGTCTTGTAGTTGTAGAATCACCAGTTTCTTCTGGTGTTTTCTTCTTGTTCTTTATATTGTTATATGTATTTTTGCACTGGTGTCTGCCTATGGTTTCAGTGGTTCATGAATAGTCATCTCCTAGCCAGTTGTGGCAATATGGCTTGTGTGTCTCCTGTCTCCTCCGAGTAACTGTCAGCTTTATCTCTGACTCTGCTCTGGACAGGGGTGTAGCTTTTCATATTCTACTTTCTACTTATTAGAGGCCCTGGCAATCATATAGGCATCCTGGGCCTGAATCATCTTATTTGGCAGCCTTGAAGCTGATGTGGCCATTTCTTCAAATCAAAGAAATTTCAGGAAGTCTTTCTGGATCAAAATGTATTTTCTTTTACCAAGAATAAATTCACAGCCTTTCATTTTCTGTGAAAATTAAAGGAAACCTCTTCTCCATAATAGCATATCTTTTGATTTCAATTTTAAAGTCAACTCACTCCAAAATATATCAGTTGGATTAAATCCACAGCATTTATAATTAAATGTCTTTTAGCAGCTCTTATTATCTCCTTTGTAGTCAAAAACTTAAAGACAAGACAATAAAATATAGTATCCAGACATTGTTTGTAATTTATATCTTTACCAGACTTACTATTTTTAATTGAATTTCTTTTTTTAAGGACTTTCTATATCATTTTTTCTTTCTCTTTTCTCTCTTAAGCCTAAGCATGTTACAGTTTTTTTTCAAATCTTTCTTTACTGTATATCCCTTATCTTTTTCTGTTTTTGACCACACCATTAATCTTTCAACATGTAGCTAGGATTAAAGGCTTGGCTAGGGTGGCTCACTGGCTCCACCCAAATTCTTAGTCTAACTTCATAGAGAGTTTAGATTTTTAGCAAAGGTATGAGCAGGATCTGTATTCACCACCCCAACTCTGGGGAATTTTGGGTTTCACAGCGTCACCAAGTAAACCGCCACTGCCTACTGTTCATGAACTTCATTTAAGTATTTGGCAGCAGGGTCTCTTAAAAGACACATTTTTTTTCCTGCTAACACTCAGTTAGAAAGCCTTTTTTTTTTTTTTTTTTTTTTTAACTGCTAGCCCCTAGTAACCAGAGGTGACCCAAGAAAATGCTGCTACTAAAAAGCCATCTTTGGCTCTGTTCCTTTCTTGTCTGTTAGAACAGTAACCTTAAATCTGTCATAAGTAGTTTGTGCTTGTACCTAGGCTTCTATGAGACTTCAGGAACCTGCCTTGTTGCAGCTCAGTTTGCAAGCAGCAAACCCACCATCTTGTTATTCAAACTCCACCCCATGCAGTCTCGGTACCATGACCCATTTCAGAGACACAACTCAAAAGCTTTTTATGACTCTTTCTGATAGTCTAGAACCCTTTTGAAAAGTTCTCAGGCTTTATATGAGTGTAAGTATCCTATATTGTAATGCCATTTTTAGTAAGAATTTTCTGACCCATACTAGCCTGGAGATCTAGACCAGCAGCCCCAAATAATCACAAAATGTCTTATATTAATTACATATTGTTTAGCTTATGGCTTAGGCTTTTTGCTAGTTGCTCTATTAATCTAGGTCTTGGAACATGGCTTGTGGCTTATTTTTACTTTCACATCTTCTTCTCTGTGGAAGCTCATAGCAGCTCTCCCTTACTCTACCCTCCTTCCCCTTGTATGTATGCTCAGATTTCTTATCTGCTTCTAAAATGCCCTGCCATAGGCCAAAACAACTCCTTTATTATCCAATGATAATTCACAGCATACAGAAAGAAATCCCACATCACAGACCCATGTTCTTATAACAATAGTATTATTTACCAAGATATTTAGTCAATGCATGTGAGTCAAGACTCATATTTCCTTATCTAAAATGTCAAAATGTGGTTAAACAAATGGTTCAATGTGTAGGAACACTTGCTGATCTTACAGAAAGGAAGAGCTCAGTTCTTATCACTCACATGGGGTATCCCATAAGTGCCTAAAATTCCAGTTGCAGAGTTATAATTGCTCCCTGGCTCTAGAGGTACCTGGCCACATGTATACAAACTCACATAGATACATATACATAAATAAAAATAAATCTTAAAAATATTAAGATGACTTTGATAATGTCAGTTGCTTGTTTAAAGGAATTACACTGAAAATGTCACTAACTTAAATTACTCACAATCCCACTACCCTCAATGTGTAATATTGTCTAGAATATTTTCTCTCTCTCTGTCTCTGTCTCTCTCTCTCCTCCAATATATTATAGAAATTACCTGGCATGCATTCTTTCATTATGATACTAAAATGATGATAGTAATGAAAATAGTAATAGTTCTGGTCATCTGATGGTGGTGGTAATGATAACTATGGTGATTGTAGTGATGCTATTTGTGATGGTCAGGATGGAATCTGAAAGAAGAAGAATGCTGGAGAGGATGGAGATAGAACTTGAGATGGTAGTAGCTGTGGTGGTGATGATAAACATGGAGATTGTGTTGATGGTAGTGTAACGGTAAGGATTGTGAGTCTAATGGTTAATTTAACTGGCAACAGGCTCTAGAACCACATATCAGACAAGTGTCTGCACATGAGGCTTATTATGAGGGCCTAACCTAGATTGAGTTGAGAAGAGAAGACCATCTAAGTATGGGTAATGTTATCTCATGGGCTGTAGTCCTAAGGTAAATACAAGAAGAAATGTGACTTGAGCAGTAGCATTCATCACTCTGTTTCCTTACTATGTGTGCTGGCATGGACTGCATATCAGCCATTGCTGATTGACAAATTTCCAGCATTTTGACATTGTAGACCACACTTCTATAGCACTTTTTTACTTTCATTTTTAATGATAACCAATATTAGTGCCCTTCCCTTTGGGAAATTTTGTATGGGCTTTAGGAAAAAATAAAAACTGTGTACAATAGTTGTAATTTAGTTAGTGTCTAGACAAACTAAATCTTTGGAGAAAAATCTGGATGTTAATTTTGATGAACTATTAAAATTGTCCCTGAAACAAATAGGTACATTAGTGATGTTTGTGTTAGTTCTCTATCATGTGATCTTTTGGAGCAGGTAAATTTATGTAGTTTACAAAATGATTCACTCAAAGAATAAGATTAAAATGAACAGATGAGGTAATAAGTTTTTAAAGAAAACAATATTCTTTGAGCCATTTTCTGTTTCTATCTTTATTTTTAGTTTTTATTTTCCTTCTTTGTTCTTCATTTATTTCTTTCCTCTTCTCCTTTTATTCTTTTTCCTCTTCTCCTCATTTTTTCTTGTGCACATGTCCATGTATATATAGCTGTGTGTGTGTGTGTGTGTGTGTGTGTGTGTGTGTATGTGTACTTGCACATCATGCATATATTTTTTGAGTGCATGTAGAGGCTAGAGGTAAGCCGCAAATGTCATGATTTGGGTGACATCAACTTTATTTTTGAAGCAGACATTTTCCTTGCCCTGGGGCTTGCCTATTAGTCTAGGCTGATTGACAAGCCAGATCTAGTGTTCATTCTGTTTTTTTCTCTCTATCGTGGACTTATAAGCGTAGACCACCGCATTTGATTTTTTAATATGTGCTTTCAGGGTCCTCATGCTTATAAACATACACCTAACAATTAAGCCCTTCTTCCTGCCCTGGTTTCTGTTTCTGTTTTCATTGAATTTATGTATATTATTTATTTTATTTTATTTTTAAGTAAGTTTTACCTAATTATATGTCTGATATTGGAAGAAGCCAGAAGAGGGTGATAGATCCCATGAAACTGTCATTGCACATGGCTGTAATGGTGCTGGGAATAGAACATGGGTCCTCTGTAAGAACATCAAGAGCTATTTACCATCATGCCACCTCTTTAGCTTCAGGTTCTCTCTCTCTGTCTCTGCTTCTCTCTTTCTCTCTTTTATAGCCCTGGTTGTTCTAAAATTGCTTTGTAGATGAGGTTAACTCAAAGAGATCTACCTGCCCTTGCCTCCCCAGTGATTAAAGGTTTCCATCACCACTGCCCGTATATATTTTATATTTTTCATTTGGATCACTGGTCCCATCTTGAAAATATGCTTATATCATAATAACACATTTATTAAGAGAAGTTTGACTTTAACACATCTATCTTTCTACACATACAAATTTGTAAAAGTATTTGGAAGAAATATTAAATATTTGGGTAAAATCCTTCTTGCATGGTAACTCTTAAAGGCATTAAGTTATCATCAGACACCATACCTTTGTAGGAGGCTTATTGCTCTGGTGTGCTTGCCCAGATCTGTCACCATCTTGGGCTTATTATCTGTACTAAGCTTGGCTATACCATGCATCACCTGTATCATATGATTTGACTATTGAGTGTCTCTTCAACTAGTCCGCAAGTTGTAAAACAGTAGTTCTCATCTTGTGGGCCATGACACCTGTTGGGGTTGCATGACCCATTCACAGAGGTCACACATCAGATATCCTTTATATCATATATTTACATTATCATTCATAACACAGTAAATTAGTTACAAAATATCAAAGAAAATAATTTTAAGGTTGATGTGTTAGTATTTCACACGTGAAAAGGACTTGTATGCTGCAAGAGAGCCATATGAGGTTTATTAAGGAGGGGAAGGGGGAGAGAGGAAAAATAGCACAGCAGGGAGACAGAGAAGAAAGAAAGAAGAGAGTCTTCCATGTGGTTGGAGATTTTAAAGCTTAGGCACACACCTATATCACAGGCTTTGGAGCAAATCCTTGTAGGTGGGTGTGTGGCTATAAACCAGCATGGGTTGTTATCACAAGAGGAACTGCATTAAAAGGCTGAGCCTCAGAAAGTTTGAGAAACACTATTGTAGAGAGATTTTTACTTATCAAAGACCCAGCCACTAACACTGTGCTTGGGTATAGCAAGCTCACATACTATAAGCCTAGCCCCCAGTGCTGTGACTGAATGACATAGCTCTGGCAAAACCAAGGCTGGATGACTCAATATGAATAATAGCTGAAGTTGTCTTTAGCTGTTTTTTGTTTGTTTGTTTGTTTGCTTGTTTTTTTGTTTTTTTTTTTTTTAATGCTTGGTTCCAGGATCCTTGTAAAATCTTTTTGAACATTTTGATAACTGCTGATTTTATTCAAGTAACTATCAAAGACTGATAAGATTTAAATAATTCCTCCTTGACATTAAATAGGCAGTAAAAATAATATCAACAGTAACATTAATATTTATTACATGCATTATACAAGCTACACATATTGCTTAGCATTTTTCCATCACTGGATTCAGTTGGGCCTCAATACAAACTTGTTAGACAGAACTATTTCACTAGTGAGAAAACTGAACACATATTATCACAGTGGCTAGAAACTTGGTAATATACTATTTTTATTTTTTGTAACATAATTCTTTATTGATTTTTTGGGAATTTTCCATTATTTCCATAATCACACTTGCCTCCCAGTTCCTCCATATCCTCCTCTCACTCCTGCAGCCTTCCTCCAAAAGAAATTTCCCCAAATAAGCTACTTAACATATATAACAAAACAAACAAAAACAGTAAAAGTATCTTGCATCTCCATCTTTCCTGCATCTCTTAATTTGTCCTAGTGGCACTGGGTGCCGTGGTGTGTCTGACAGTATACTTTTGTCTACTGAGCCCCACCCACAAAATATTCATTTCAATGAGTCATTGGTCTAGTTTCAGGACTTTGGTACACCAGCATCACTGGAACAAAACCCCTCTTGTACACCCTGTTGTTTTCCCAAGTAATGGGGATCCTGTCATTAGCATTTCACAGAATTTTCCCTTCAAGTATTCTAGTAGGTTAGATGAGGTAGATATTAGGATGGGCTAGTCCAAGTCCCAGGATATGTGTGAGTGTTAGCTGAACTAGCCAGTCAGAGCCACTGGGGCCACCCACATCAGATGAGATACAGAACCTGCTGTCCTAGGCCTAAGTCACTAGAGACAGGTTTCCTATGCCCATTGTGTGGTGTGTGGCCATCTCTCCCAAACTGCAGGGGACAGCTCTCCCATGTGAGTGGAATCAGCTCTTCTGCTGTAGTGCCCAGTAAAGGTCAAGGCCATCTATCCCAGGACCAGCGAGGGACAGAGCCAGCTCAGCATGGCCCTCGAATTTAAACATGCAGAATGCTATAAACTCCTGTGGCAACATAGGTCCTGGAAATCATCACAGACCCCAACTGCAGCAGGACTGTGGATTTAGATATGGTCCTTGGACATAGCCCAGGTCTAAAGGACACCATGGCTTCATTTGGCAGTACAGGCTACCCAGATTGGTATGGACCTAGTAGCAGCATGGTTTTCAGACACAAACATGACCACACTTTGTAGCCTAAACCCTTGGCATCCACTTGACCTTCTGTATTACCATAGGTAGAGATTGCATTAACTCTTTTTTCCAACTTCAAAGACCATGGAGTCTATGGAGTCTCCCATGGCTATCATGACTGGAATACACAGTAGAGATAACTAGATGCAGTTTAATATAAAAACTACAAATGATCAGATAGTATCATAAGCCAACAAGGGCTTAACTCCAGACTTTATGGCAGGGCACAGAGAAAAATCACATATTTTTATAGCCCTGGATAGAAAATTGGGATGTAGTCACACATTCTCAGCACTATCATAAACTTCCCACTTAAATGTCTCACAGGGATATTTTCTCATTATTTGCTCTTTTACTGTTCAAGACAAATATAAGAGGACTTTGTATGGTATTCATCAAGCCAGACCTAGCACCCAGGGAGTTGAGAGATACAGGAAACAACATGAAATCACCACTCTCTTGAGGGAAGATTGTCAAAAAAAAGAGCCTATAGACACCTTGGTGGGTGGGATGCCTGACAAAGATTCCAAAGATCAAAGATGCCTAGGAAAGGCCATTAAATGTCACACCTTCCTCTACAGCAAGAATTGTCCCCATACCCCATGTGGAATCTTTCAGTGTTTACTTTCTACTGCTTTCCCCCTGCCATGCTCAGAGCTTAATGAAGAGGCATTCATGTGTCCTCAACTCCTAGCCCAGGTAGGGGATGATGATAACAAAACTCTTCTGGGCTGGACAACTTACCATCCAGTGAAAATAGCAATCTAGGAAACTGCTATTTGCATAGGAAAGAGAACTCTTTAAGGATGGGACTGTATCTCTTCTGAGTCAGTGCATCTGTTAAAGGGCCTTTCCTTTCCTTTCCAAGTGGCTTGTCTGCATCATTTCTTGCTATGAATTATCTACCGGGAAAAGTCCATCTGCTTAAATGAAGCTATGAAGAATAAGGTTTATGATATTTTGTTAAAGTTTCCCCCTTCATAGCTGAAGTAACAATGCTAATACTATTATTAAGTTAAGGAAATATGAGGCCTTATAGTCTGCTGGTTTTATGCTTATGTATTTATTTAATTTGTAGTGGGAGGGACTAAACTCATTGTCTTGTATATGTTAGCTATCCTTCACTGTATTGCTAAACAATATCCTCATTCTTAGTTCTTAAACTAAAAATATTTAATACAAAATATTTGTGTATTAGAAAGTAATATTTGACAATATGATGATAATAAACATAAACCAATTACATCACAGGGTTTTTTGTGTGTATGTGTTTTATAAATTTAACACAAAATTATTTTTTACAAAAATTATACCAAAAGGCAATGTTTACTGCTATAAAGTACAAACAAATTGGATACTGATCTGTAATTAACACTCAATCACAGATGATTATCTTATGATAATATACCATAACATTAACTGAAGGTTTAATTAGTGAAAAGGCTGCAGGGCCTAAGTTTTTATTAAATTTTACATTGAAGTTATTTATCTCTACTATAGAATGGTTGGTATTCAACCTGCTTTCAAGTTTTAGGTATGAGGAATTTTTATTTACACCAAAACCGCACATGCTGTCCCCATTAGTAACTTGTGTCCTTGGACAATAAGTGAAAAGTAATATGGAGACATTTTCCTTTCCTGTGTGTCGTCTATTACTGCTCAGCCTTGTGCTGGAGAAACATACAAATACCTCCACTATGTCCTTCTGCAAAATCACTTGTCTTCTTGTACGGAACTCTCAAATTTCTGATATCTGTGGATAAAATGTTTGCTTAACTTTTAAAGTTATCTCATGCAGTTAGATCACTGTGACGTGGTCAATCACTACACTCAAACTATTGGAAAACATCCACTCAGACAAAGGTAGAGGGATGCTCAAGGACAAGCTGAAGCAAGCTATGGTTATGAGCAAAGTAAGAGCAAGGCAGGGTACAGGTAATGGAGACCATGTTCACTAAAGGACCCAGAAGCAATAGTAAAAACAAAGAAATATTGTTAATGTTCATTTTCATTTATTGACCTGTGTATTTGTGTATGACTATTCACATATATACATGTGATCAGGTGTGGTGGGACTGTTCTCTGTAAATAAAGGAGCTGTTTTGGCCTATGTGGAGCACCAAAGAAATAGGTGGAGGATCAGAGGAGAGACAGGTAAAAGGAGGGCACAGTTAGTCAGTCTCCAGCCAGCCACTCAAAAAGCATATAGGACCCAGATGAACTCAGGGCTATGGGCCATAGCCATGTGGCAGATAGATTACTAGAAATGGGTTGAATTAAGATGAAAGATCTAGCTAGTAATGTGCTTGAGACAAGCCGCCACAGGTCAGGCACAAACTTCTGGCCCAAACAGGCCCAGAAATATCTACAACAATCAGGTGTGCTCCTTCATGTGTGTGCACAATTATGGAGAGGCTAGTGAACAATATCGATGTCATAAAGCAGGATTCCCTCAAGCCTCTTGTTTTTCCAAGACAGAGTTTTTCACTGGTAAAAGGGCGTTCTTTGTCTTCCCTAAGCTGGGATAATAAGCACACACTACTATGCAACATCTGGCTTTTTATTTTTACTTGCGTTCTTTTGATAAAGTTTAGCTTCTATGCTTGCAAAGTAAGGACTTTGCTGCCTGGACCATCTCTGAAGCCCTGTAGATTTGTTGGTTTGTTTACTTGCTTGATATTGTCTTATGATCATAATTCACTGGTAATCATAAAGAATGTTAATAATTTCACACTCCCAAACCAAACACATATACAAACACACACCTTCTAAAGTCACTCTTAATTTTTAACAATATATATCTGACTCTTAACTAAGTACACTTTTATTATTTATCACATAGAAAATGTCAGACCCAAGAGAAAAGGTAATACTAACAATTCCACATACTGTGCTGGCTCCATGTAATAACAAGTAAATGTATTTGTTTGGAAGAGCAACAAAGCAGTTTATCCTTTTCATCTGTGTGTTTGCACTCCATGCCTCCCCCGTCCAATCTGAATCTAGCTTGAATGTACACAGAATAACTCAAGTGTCAACACAAGATTTCAAAAAGCTCAAGCCATTGCAAACTTTTGTTTGTTTTGTTCAGTTTCTCCCTAACAGGAGAGAAAACTATGATGATTTCTGCATTAAAATATTTGGTCGAAACATTTTTGATTTTTTAGATATTTTTAAATCACTAGAATTGATCCTTTTTTAAAAAAAAAACATATGGGAGTATTGTAATTGTGGAGTTTATTATAAAATGGTTTACTTTACCAATATTGTCTTTCTGTTAAGAAAATGTTTCCAAACATTTTCAATATCTAAAGTTTATATAAAAAATATATTGAAAATAAAAATATTCTCTTCTAAATTTAATAAAAATAATCAGGCTAATACAATTTATAGTTTCATTTGAACAAAAACAGGTACAGAAAGTGAAATCATGGGCAACTTTGCAGAAAATCAAACTCATAGACAGATTAGGTCTGAAATAGGCTAAACAATGCCTTTTTATTTTCATAAAATTTAATCATTGTATTTTTTTCTTTTTGCGCTTTCATGTATTTCAGTTAGCATGCTGATAAACAGTGTCTCAAAAAAGAATGCTTTTATATCTATAGTTCATTAGTGTCTTTTTGATTTGATAATCAATCACGAATGCACAGATTCCACAAATAGAGAGGGTACAGGGCTATTTCAAAGATATAAATCATGCATCTAACCCTGTGCACGTAATACTGCTGGCAAGAAAAAGGTGGAAAATCAACATGAATTATCAATGACTAGTTATAATTTCTATTGAAGAGAGATAAATTGCATTTGTGCCTGAGTGTGAGTGTGTGTGTGTGTGTGTGTGTGTGTGTGTTACTTTGTCGAGATGTGCTCAGGCATGCCAGAGGTAGGTGTCTAAGTTTCTCCCCAATTATTCTCCACCTCAGTTTTAAAACAGAGTCTTTCTCTGAACATGGAGCTAAACCAATTCTGCTAGAGAAGTTGCAGGGCTCCAGCAGTGTGTGTGTCTTCTGGCATAGGAATTCCTTGCTCTGTTATCTTGGTTCTAGGGAACTGATATCAGGTCCTCAAGCTTGCATGCAGGTGTTTACTGATTGAACTGATTTCCCAACACATTGAAAAAGAAGAAAAAAATGTCTTCTGAAGCCTGGATACAATACTAAAGTAGATCCCAAATATGAAAGAAATGTACAGTAACAAACTTCCTTGCTTCCCATAGAGTGCAATCCTGTGACATGGAAGCTTAAAGCAACAGGTAAGAGGTAATCAGGACTTAATAGAGAACAGGGCCTGCAATAAAAATGTATGGATGCTTTTGGAAAGCACATTTCCTGATGAAACAACCAACAAATGCTCATAGAACATGATAAATTAACACACCTTAGCAGGGACTGTACAGCTTCAAAGCTGTCAAATAACAGGTGATATTAGTTTAGCACTAACTATCTTTAATGGTGGCTGGTGGCAAAGATAAAGTGAGGCCCTCTCTGTGGACCACTGACACTGAACTCATTCATAAATGAAGGCACTTACAGCTCATTTCAAGACGGATGAAGTCTTTAATACCAAGGTTCTCTAGGAAAACTCCAGATAAAGCGGTGGTTTTAAAAAAGAAGGAAATGTCAGCACTGAACTCCGCATGGAAGGTTGGAAAGTGGAGGTAAGAAGCTTCAGTAGAAAATGAGACAGCATTCCAGTAGTGTCCTGTGAAGCAGAGAGTCTGTCAACACGGCTTCTGGGTGTCCACTGGGGACAGAAAAACAATGAGCTTTGGATAAATTTTCAATACTAGGAGGACACTGAAGGGAAAAGTGGTAAGGGAACCAAAACCTCTTGTGGTCATGTAATTCAGAGAAGGGGGTTGGGGGTAGTTGTACTCACGGTCACCATAGCAACGTAAAGGGCCAACTCTCCAAGCAGCTTCTGAGTTTGATCTGTTGATATCATTGATAATTATCTGAGTTACAGGCAAGTGATCTTTGAAGGAAAGAAAACCAGTATCCTTTGACCTGCAAAACATACATTTAAGGGGAAATTAAGAAAGATAAAATGTAGATAGTTTAGGATTCTGTGTAAAGACACTTCCTTTGAAAAGTGACTTGGATTGGATGCAGCCTGGCTAAGATTGTGGGGAACATAACAGAAGGCCTTTACTCTTTAGGCCTATGTGAATAGTTGAAATACAGAACCCATGTCAGACTCCCAAACACCACTGGATTTAATACGTTCCCCAAATGTGCTTGCAGGAACACAGTTTACAAAGTTCTGAAGGTGGCCAAGAAGTCCAAAAGGGCTCACTGCAGTGTTAATGTAACATTAAACATCACTTTTTTTTTTTAACATACAAGAACTGCTATCTGAGGAACTACCTTGAAAATAGATAACACAATTCCCTCTCAAAAAATCACTCAAAGGACTTGGCTGAACCACCTACCTACAGCTTTTAATCAGGTGTGGATGTTCCTTGTCACCTTTTAAGTTGTTTTGAGATGAATCTTTATAGTTACTGTGTGCTTTTGCTTTATTCTTTAGAAAGACCTTGCTAGTTAATGGCTCTAGCTTTGTTCTTGTTAGTTATGCAAATAAAAAAGTACTTAGTTTACTTTAGATAGAAAAGTTTAAAAAGAATAGTGAAAGCCAATGTTTCCTCATCTTTTTAAGTTGTCTTTTGGAAGCAAGTTGAAGATGGTACCACTTAGCAGAGGAGAAAATTGGAAGCAAGAACATGGCATGTAGAGCTGTGCAAATAAACAGTCCAGTCTGTTTGGTGTGTGAGCACAGAGAGCAAAATCTGGATCTTCTGAACCTACACAAGAAAACCTGTCCTTGTGACTCTCACTTGTAATCATAGGACTGGGTAGGTGGAGATAGGAAGATCTCTGTGGCCTGCTAGCCAGCTACACTAGTTTAATTGATGAGGTCCAAGTCAATGAGAGATCTTGACTCAAAATATAAGATGTACTTTATAGTACTCAAGGAATAATAACAGAAGCTAGTTTCTGTCCTCCACATATGCACTCATACATATACATATATATGTACATACACACATATACACCTGGGAGAATTAGAAAAAAAAAGTATAGAGGATAGATGTATGTTGTCCAAGTACAGTGTTCCTGTATGACATTTTCAAAAATAAATAAAAACAATGCTTAAAAATAACAATACAAATTCAGCTCAAATAAATAATTTGCCATCTACTGTACAAAAACTTTCAGGATAAAATTTGGAAAAGGTAAGTGCAATTTTTCCCACAAAATTCTCTTCTGCACTATATACTACTATATCCATTTACAAATGTTCAAAGTGACTCAGAAGCGATGAGTTGTTGCCTAGGATCACAGAATAGAAAGGACAGGAGCCAAGTTATAGTTTTGTTTTTCTGGTGTCTATCTTGTGTTTAAGATACGTTAGGATACAACCGTTGAAATACCAACTCATCTATTGCTCCACTAAATCCAGGCTGAAAAGGAAAACCCTTGTGGGTCAGAATTCACCAGTAAATCCAAATTTGTTAGACAACCCATTTTCAAATCCTCCCAACCACCAATTCATCCTACCACATGAAGACTGCAGAGGCCACCTGAGACTCACAGTTCACCAGGACTTATTGGATAAGAAGATCCTAATGGATCAAGGGCTCCTAAAAGACAAGACCTCCTACAAGATCAAGAGCTCATATTGGACCAATATAGGATTCCTGAGACACAGAAATCGCCAGCTCTTATTGGACAAAGATTAGCTGACTATGATACAAAATACACTACCACAAAGTGGACCAAGAACTCAAATTGGACTAAGTGAGGTTCCCTGAGATACAGATAAAGCCAGAACAGATTGCACCAAGATGAGATCCCTGAGATACAGAAAGCCTTCATCAATCCAAAGAAGCAAGAGTAAGCAATGGGCAGATACCAGTGAAAAAAATATATATAACAACACAAAGAAAATGACTTGTATATGCCAATGTAAATAAGTAAGATAAACAACCCTAAAAAGAAATTTATAAAGATAGTAGAAACCTTCAAGGAAGAAATTTAAAAAAAAAAAAAAAAAAAAAAAAAAAAAAAAAAAAAAAAAAAAAAAAAAAAAAAAAAAAAAAAAAAAAAAAAAAAAAAAAAACAAAAACAAAAACAAAAAACTCCCTTGAAAAAAATAAAAGAAAAGAGAAACAAAAAAATTTGAAGAGATCAACAAATCTCTTAAGAAAAATAAAGAAAATCAAGAAAATCAAGAAAAAGTGATCAAACAGGTGAATAGAACATTTAAAGATTTAAAAATCAAAAGAAAAGCAATAAAAAAGATACAAACAGAATGAATTCTGGAAATGAAAAATCTGAAGAAACAGACAGAAACTACAGATGGAAGCATAACCAACAGAATGCAAGAGATGGAAGAGATGTGCAAGATTTAATAGTGGAAATAGATACGTCAGTCAAAGAAAATACTAAAGCCAAAAATGTCATAGCACAAAATGTCTCAGAAGTCTGGGACTCCATGAAAAGATCAAACTTAAGAATAATAGGAATAGAAGAAGAGCTCAAAGGCATGGAAAATCAATTTAACAGATAATAAAAGAAAACTTTCCTACTCTAAACAAGGAAATGCCTATAAAGATATAAGAAGCTTACAGAACACCAAATAGACTAGACCTCCTCCAAAAGTCTGTTTACCACATAATAATCAAGAGACTAAGTCTACAGAATTAAGCAAGAATATTAAGAGTTGTAAAAGAAAAAGGCCAGGTAACTTATAAAGGCAGACCCATCAGAATAACACCTGTCTACTCAAAAATAATAAGAAAATTCTAGTTAGAAGTTATACAGACACTAATAGACCATGGTTGCTAGCCTAGACTACTATATACAGCAAAATTCTCAATCACAAATAGATGGAGTAAACAAGAGATTTCACAACAGAACTAGATTTAAACAATACCTATCCATAAATCCAGCCCTACAGAAAGCACTAGAAAGAAAACTTCAACCTATACTAAAGAAGCTAGGTAAATCCAGGAAGCCACAAGCACCAGATAATCCTACAGAAGGAAATCTCAAAGAAGGGAAATGCACACACACTACCACCAAAAATAACAGGAATTAATGATCACTGACCATTAATACCAAAAGACTCAATTCACCTATAAAAAGGAACCAGCTAATGCAATGGATAGGAAAGCAGAATCCATCTTTGTGCTGCATACGAGAAACACAACTCAACTTCAGAGACAGACAATGGCTTAGAGTAATGGGTTGGGAAATTTTTTTCCAATAAAATAGACTTAGGAAACAAGCTATCTTAATGGAAATTCAAACACAGTCCCTCACAAACCTTGAAAAAATAATACTCAACTTAATATGGAATACCAAAATTCCAGGATTGCCAAAACAATCCTGATCTATAATAGAACTTCAGGAGGCATCACCATCCCTAACCTCAAGCTTTACTATAGATATACAGTAGTAAAAACAACCTTATACTGACAAAGAAACAGATTTGTGTGGATATTTGGTAGATATTTAATAAATCCTGAAATATCAGAGGCAGCACACAGTCAAATCCTAGGCAGACAGCTCAGGAAATTCCTGGTCCTTGAATACAAGGATAGACAGCTGAGTCGGTCACACACACCTTTAGTCCCAGCAGAGGGAAAGCAGAGAGTGATGACCTACACCCTTAATCCCATAACTCCAGACACAGAACTTCTGTTTCTATGAGTTCAAGACTGCACGCCTTTGATCCTAACTTGGATGGGATAGGCTATATAAGGGCTCATAGAAACCCAGCAGAGACAGAAGTGACGAGGAGCAAAGCTGAGGAAGTTGCAAGACAGCTGGGTGAGAACTGACAGTGGTGCTTCTTCTCTCTGATATTTCAGTCTTCCTCCAATATTTGGCTCTGAGTCTAATTTTAAACAACTTGAATTCATGCAACTACAGATTTGTGGTTTAATGAAATGAAATTGAAGATCCTGCAAACATCCACACACCTTTGAACATTTGAGTTTTGACAAAGAGGCCAAACATATACAATGATAAAAAGATAGCATTTTTAACAAATGGTGCTGGTATAACTGGATGGTGGTATGTAGAAGAATAAAAACAGATTCATATCTACCACCCTACACAAAATTCAAGTCTAAGTGAATCGAAGAACTCAACATAAACCCAGTTATATTAAACTTGATAGAAAAGAATGTGGGAAATATATTTGAATGCATTTACACTGGAGACCACTTCTAAATAAAACATCAGTAGCATGGACACAGTGCAACAATTAATAAATGGGACTTCTTGAAACTGAGAAGCTTCTGTAAGTCAAAGTACATAGTCAATAAGACAAAATAGCAACCTAAAGATCTTCACCAACCCTACATCTATTGAGAACTCAAGAAACTAAAAGAAAAAAAAAAAAAAGAACTCAACTGGAATACTGGGTCCAGAGCTAAATAGGGAATTCTTAACAGAAAAATTCCAAATGGCTGAAAGACATTTAAAGAATTCCTCAACATCCTTAGCCTCAGAAAAATGCAAATCAAAACAAGTGTGATATACCTGTCAGAATGGCTAAGATCAAAAACACAGATGGCAGGCTATGTTGGAGGTGATGGGGAGTAAGGGGAACACCCCTCCTTTGCTGGTGGGTATGTAAACTTGTACAACCACTTTGGAAATCAGCAGTTCCTCAGAAAACTGGGAGTCAATCTCCCCAATGATCCAGCAATACCATTATTGGGCACATACCCAAAGCATGCATATTCTCACCCCAAGGGCATTGCTCCATTATGTTCATAGTAGCATTATTTGTAATAGCTAGATACTGGAAACAATGTAGATGCTCCTCAACTAAAGAAAAGATTTAAAAATTGTGGTACATTTTAAAAAAATGGAGTACTACTCAGCAGAAAAAAAAAAATGACATCCTAAAATTTGCATACAGATGAATGGATCCGAAATGTATCATCCTACGTGAAGTAACATAGACCCAGAAAAATAGACATGGTATGTACTCTCTCATAAGTGTATTTTAGATGTAAAGTAAAGGTTATCCAGACTGCAATCCAAAACATTCCTAGCAGCCAGGAAACAGAAAGAAGTTAAGAGAGACATACATAGATGCCCCTGGGAAGGTTAAATAGAGGAGATCTCCAGAATAAATTGAGATCATATCGGGGAAGGGAACAAGTGGAGATGGAAAGAAAACAAAAGAGAATAGGATGGTTGAGTGAGAGAAACAACAGAGAAGGAGAACAAAAAAGCAGATATCCTGATAGAGGGAGCTTCTGTGGGGTTAGAGAAACCTGATACTAGGGAACACCCAAGAACCCACAAGATCAGCCCAGTTAGGACCCCAAGCAATAGTGGAGAGGGCACCTAAACTGGCCTTTCCTTAATATCATATGAATTGCCACCCTAATTGCCATTATAGAACCTTCATCCAGCAGCTGATGCAGGGAGATTCAGAGATCCCTAGCTAAACATGAGGTTGAGCTACTGGTCCATCTGAAGTAAGGGAGGAGAGATTGCATGAGTTTACGGATTGGGATCGTGATGGAGAAACCCATGGCGTAGGATATCCTGTGCTATTAGTAACTAGTAGACTCTGAAATGATAGCTGATGAACCTTCATGGAATGCATCTGGACCTTCTGAATGTGGATGACAGTCGAAAGATGTGGGTAGTGGGAGGAGCCTCTTTCAGTGGAACCAGAGTTTATTCCAGGGGCATGAACTGGCTTCTTGAAGCCCATGTCCTGCAGGGGAACACCCTTCTCAGCCTTGATACCTGGGGGAGAGACTCAGTCCTACCTCATCTGGATATGCCAGACCAAAGTGACTCACCTTGGGATTCCTTGCCCTCTCTGGAGAGTTAATGGTTGGTTGGGGTGGGATAGGCTGGAGGAGGACTGGGAGAAGGGGGAGGAGGGGGAGCAGATGTGGGTCTGGGAAAAAATTTAAAGTAAAAAAAATAATAAATTTAAAAAAGTAGATATTTGGGTTTACAGTTCCTATCTCTGTAGTATGGATGAGCAACGTCAATGTCTTATGGTGGTTCAGGTGTACATTTAAATACCAGCCCGCAAAGAATTAAATGAAATGTTGAGTTCAGTATTTGGTCTGCATTAAACGCTCAAAACTGGTCTCACAATCACTTACTTTAGCTGTCTTCTTTGTCCCTGAACTACTCTGTGGTCTCAGCCAAAACAACTTATTTCATAGGCATACAGCTATGATCCTGGATTGGATATTTCTTCTTACATAGCATATGTAAAAAAATTAATTTTATGATTTAGAATTAAACCAAATGCCCCACTGAATCCTTCCCCTACAACCCTATTAAAAATACAAAGAAATACATAATATAATATCTGTATTCTGAGTGCTTTTGTTTAAAAGCCAGAAGCTCTGCTTTAACCAAAAAGCAACTAACCTGTGCATGCTGCACACACAGACAATAGATTTGCCTTTTAGTTCAAAAGTATTCACAAGTAGAGACAGTAAAGGAGAGCTCAAACACCCATAGTGGAGTAAAGACACAATCAAGACTCTCCCTGAGCAAACCACAACATGCTATGGCCTTCTACTTTGTCTCAATTTTATTTTCTGGCTACTCATGCAAGTTCTGAAGTCTGTCCATTAATGTTCATCTTTTCCCCTTTAGACTTCATGAAATCTTCTCTACATCTACCAGATGCCCTGGTATCAACATATTGGCATATATAAAAAGCATGAAAAGTGTTTTAAAAGTTCTTCCAAATTACACAGAAAAAAACTATATTTGGTTTGGTAGTATAATTTATATTATCAGGAATAGTTTTTATCTGAAAACTTTAAATAGTAAAAATAATCCAGAATTCCCCCTCTTTGGGAATGGTATTTTCCACAGTGCACTTTGTCTTTTTACATCAATTAAGACAATCACCCTCAGGCCAAGCTAGTGTAAATCCTCATTTAAAAGTGTCTTTCCTGAAATTCTAGGTTATAAAGATTGATGTCAAAAATTAACAACCATTAGTGAATACAATTGGTTTAAAACAGCAACGAAGAAAGATGTACCTTGAGTTATCTGCATGTAAGAAATGTTGAGTCAAAATTATGTGCCATACAACCTAGTAGTTTTGTCATTGACTCTGCTAATGCTCTGACTAACACTGATGGCATCTGCAGAGGTGTTTACTTCTAGCACTGTTGGTCATTTCTGTTTTGTTTTTGTTTTTGTTTTTAGTTAGTTTCTTTTTTAATGAATCACTATTTTTATTTTATTTATTAAAAAAGTCTTTTTTTCCATTTATCCCTCTCTCTTCTCTCCCCTCAATCCCTCCCAGGCAGATTTCAGCCTCTCCCATCCCCATTCCCTGATCCTATACCCCCAAAGGAAAAGAAATCCCAAGGTGGGTCAGCTCAGCATGGAGCATCCACTCCAGGCAAGTCTGATTTCCTCATCCCAATATCAAGACTGGGTCAGCAAATGGCACTTCTGAAATTCCTTTTCTCAGGGTCCAAGATGTGAAATGGATTGACCAGCTTGTGAAACCAAAAATGGATTCCCAAACATTAACACATTAGTGTGTGAACACATTCGCTGATTTCCCACTGGCAAAGAGCAGCAGCTCCTCCTGGCTGGAAGCTGGTGCATCACCATATGGTCACCATTTCCCTGGATACTACTGCACACAAAGCAAAAACCCTGAGTCCTTGAGCTGTCCTAGGTTGGTCTCTGGCTAACCAACCCCATTCCATTCACACAGCCTTTCTTCACACACAACACCATTCAATTGATTGGTTTAAGTTTACTAATTTGCAATCATTTTTGAGACTGACTAGCTGAGATTATACCTGGGTCACCTTGGCAGATGATGCGGGAGACTGCAACCTCCTGTTACAAACTCACAGCTTTTTTGCTGTATTCATACACAGCAGGTCTAACCACTGAATGGTTTATGACAAGCCCTATTTTGAAGTATTTCAGACTTTAGAGTTTTCTCCTTACTCCACTCAGAATTTGATAGTTGAAGAAAATTTTATTACACTAGAATAATATTTGGTTTTTAGTGTTAGTCCTTTTATTTCATATATACAGTCATTTATAGTTCTCATAAACATGAATTTAATATACAAACCAATGTTGCCTCTTATAATTAAGGACTTTGTAACATTATTGAAAAGAATACTAATAACTACATCCTTTTTCCAAACTGACTACATCCCACATGTAATAGATATGAAGATAATTTGCTAACTCAGCTCCCAATCTCTAGAGTTAGCGACCCTACCTTTCTTTGTCTTCAAAAATAAAATCAGGATCTGAAGCCCCAAAAGACTAAATGATTTAGTCTCTAAGTAACAGGTGACATATGTGGAATTTGATTATCTTGTATAATAGTAAAAATTTAGTTAAGAATTTTTGTAGCTAGCATCCAGACTATGACAGTTGAATCAGTAAAAGAATTAGGAAAAAACTGTATTGCTAAGTGCATGATCAGCTCACAATATCTGTGCAAAGGAGGAGGACTAGATCTTTTACCTGTGCATAACGAAAACTCTGTACTTCTAACACAGGCTTTGGGATTACCTAAAGTAAAGCTGTGTGCTTTTGCATGGGCTGTGGAACACAACAAGAGAAACACTGGGAAGGAATGGAGTAGACCACTACCTAAGATCTGTCCTGAGCATCACCTAATCAGGGGTCTCCAGAAGTACTCAGGAGAAGGCTACATGGAATTTCTCTGTGTGTGACTGTGTGAGACTCTGGTGAGCACTGATCTTCTCACCTTCCTGTACCCATGAGTTACTTCCCTTGGTGCTGTGATAAAGTCCCTGGAAAAAACAACGTAAGAGAGGAAAAGTTGTTTCTGGCTCTAAATTCAATGGGAATGTTTATCATAGTTTCAGGAGCTTGAGGCACTCAGGATGCAGAAAAGTGAACGCTTGTTCTCAACCCACTTTTTCCTTTTTATATAGTCTGGACCCCCAGGGCATGGAATGGTGTTTGACTCTTAGTTGACTTAATCATGCCTGTCTCTTGGGTGATTCCAGAACCTGTCAAGGTGGCCATCAGTTTTGAACAACACATATGTTATGTTATTCTCTCAGGGAATGGGAAATTCTCTACATGTTCTGCTTGACCAGAGCAGCCCAGTTAGTATTGGATCTATTGGAATTTGCATAATGATTAATGTTTTTTCAGCCATTTTGCTCAGTCAGTCGGCGCCTGATCCGCCTTCCGGAGGGCCGCTCTCTGGGACCAGGATCAATCTGTAGAGTCTGATCCCAGACTCTCCTTAGCAGACAGGACTAGGGTTTGGCTGTGAAGGGCTTCTCCAGGCACACCTAAAAGAGGGGACCTTCCTGACCGTCACACCTCCAGGTTAAATTGCATCATCAGAGAAGGACTGAGTCTTTGAAATTCAGACCCCTGTCCAGAGCTGAGTCAGAGATCAAGCAGACCCATTGCTCAGAGAAGACAGGAGACACACAAGTTATCCTCTAAGGATTTTAAACTGAGGTTCTAGTCATTATAATAATATATAAAATGATAAAATACTAGAAATCAAAATTCAAGGATTTTTGCTAGTAGCAACAAAAGCAATTGCAAGTCAAATGTTCATAGATGGAAGATTGGAAATAAGTAATCATAAAAGCAAAATATGAAGGACTTTGAAATAATTGAAGTTGGCAGGATGCCTTGCATGTTTCTTTAGTGAAGTCAAGGAAAATATCTGTAGCATAATTTTTGCTGGAAGAAGTTGAAAAGTAATACACTTAATTTGGTAAACATATAAAAATAAATAAACATGTAGTTTAAAATACTGGATGTCTAAAATACTTATAACTAGAAATACCCTATACACCCAATCATTGTCTGCAGGAGTATTTTTGCATGTGGCCATTTATCAGTGGCTACACCACTTGTGAAAATGACACTTAGTCCCCTGACTACAGTTAATTTCCAAAAATCCCTTACAGCAGGGATGAACTTCAGAGGTCTTTTTCTCATCCATGATAGTTTGTGGGGCTGGTATTGTGCAGGTCTTGTGCAATGACTATTTTTAGTAAAATGGCCATATCGTGTCCAGACAACATTTTTTTCTATTCATTTCTTATTATCTGACTCATATTTCCCCTACTTCCTTTTATGTGATGTTTCCTGATTCTTGGACAGAATGATATAGTTGTTGCATTTAGGAAGAACATTCTATAATTCTCCTTTCAACATTAGGGCCAATTACAAGTTTCTGATTGCCCCTACTCCAATAGGTAGCCTCTCAGTCAAGCTGAAGAAAGCAGCTATAATTAAATTTAGTGGTCACATATAAAATGATGACATGAAAGTTTAAAAGGGGACTTATTGAGATGTGCTCCAATAGCACAGGGCTGCACTGAGAGAAAGAATGGGAAAATTAAACACTAATGTTCATTTTAGAATTGCATGAAATTATCAAAAAATTTTAATGAAAATATTTTTACACATGGAATAGATGCAGAAGATTTAAAGTGCATAAGATTTAGAAGCTAAAAGCTTCTCTTCTTATATATATATTCTGGAATCTTTGAATATCATACAATAAAGGCATATTTCTCTTTAAATAAACCATAGTTATAAATTTAATAAAAAATAACTAGCCCTATGCATCTCTTAAAATGTGGCAGGTTGGGACTTAGAGCTTTAATGAAGTTTGCAGGGCAGACAAAGAGACAAGGGACTCATCTTATAGACTCAGGTCTGAGTGTGGGCTGCACTTGCAGTAAACATAGGGTGTCACTGGCTCCCCACATTGTTTCTAAAGATAGGTCCTCCCATGGCCTGAAACTTGCTGATTTGATCGAGCTTCACATATCTTTAGGGCTTAGAGGTTCTTTTAGGAATTGACAAATGGTAAATAAAGACAGAAACCTCAGTCTACATCTTCATTCTGTGTGTGTGTGTGTGTGTGTGTGTGTGTGTGTGTGTGTGTGTAATGTTCATAAATATGTAGGTGTACCTGTGTACATGGATTTACATGAATATGTGTGTGCATGTGAACAGAAGCCCAAAGTACACATTGGGTGGCATTTCCTTGTAGCTCTCTACGTTGCACCAGAGTGTGTCCTGTCTTCACTGACTCTATCTAGGAAGGTATGAATGTGACTCATCATGCCTGGCTCATTTTTCAGGAGCTCTGGAGACTAGACTCAGGTCTGCATGCTTATTCATTGTGTATGTTTCCAGATGGGTTATCTCCTCATCTTTGTTTTTTACAGACTTTAGAAGGATGCTTGGCAGAGCTGAAGAGGGTTATAGCTAGTCATACTATTTTCTCTTAGTAGATGATGCATCATTGATGCAGTGGAGCTGCATCATTGAGCCTATTTCAAGTTGCTATTCTTGACACACCATCAAGTAAGTTACTCCACCTAGAATTTTACAAAAAAACAAAAGTAAAATTTGGCTTTAAATTTCAATCATTGGTAAGTACTCCTTACTCTTGCTTTGTATTATTTTAGACAACTCTTGAGTGCTCAATGCCATCTACTGTCTCCACTTAGGTACACCAAAAGTCAATTTTATTTTTAATCATTTTAGGCCCATATATGAGCCTTAACAAGCTGTGGTATAGTGACCCTAGCCTGTATATGCCTAAGGAGCAATTCCGTGAGCCAGGCAGTAAAAAGAGTCGGGGAGGCACTTTTTGATAAAGAGACTTCAGTGCTTCTCCAGAACCAGAAAAAAATAAAAATAAAAAAGCAACAAATAATACACGAAGCACCACAACCATCCCCAGGTAGAGCCCAGAGTTAGTCAAGAGGAGATGACAGAAAGGAAACCTTTACAAGGCCTTCTTTCCACTCACTCATTCTTTGAACACTGAAAAGCACAGTGGCATCAGGGTGGGCAGACACACTTCTTTGCAACAGAAAGAGCCAACTTGACACTAATACCAGATACATGAGAATCCAGTGACTAGAAGCTCCCAAAACCACTTAACTACTTAGAATTTTTACCCTCTGGTAAGAAGGTCCCAAAACAAAGCAAAATGTAGATTAAGAAACAGATAAATGTTAGCAAGTAAAGTGTTCAGATGAGGCAGGCTGGAAGAGCCTTAGGGCCTGTCTCTCTCCACCTGTCCAAAACTCCTGAAGCTACAAGTGGTTGCAATATACTTGAATATTTTTTGGGATGTTTATCTGGATGTTTACTTGGGGAATAAGCTAAGATTTCATGAATATGGAGTGAATATTAGATCTGAGTTTTCTCTCTAGTTCCAAGAACTGCCTTTTGAAAGAGATGAGAAAATTAATTCACAATAAAAATTCATATGAAAAATGTGTTAGATAGTTCTTATCATAATATTGGAGAATAACAGTATAGTTAATAACAGTTAAAAATTAGATTTAACCCACCTAGCAAAGAAAAGACATAAACATCTGTAAAGTAGAATTCATTCAGTTATCACTCATTCATGACTGCTGTATCATAACATAATTAAGCTCTACATAGTATATTTAGGCTCCAGGATTCTGTATAATGAAAAAAAATCCCCTACAAGCATACTGTTATTTAAAAATAAGAATGGCAGCCTCTGCTTTGCATATGGTAGCCTGATAGGAACAGGGCTTTACAAGAGGATGCACCAGGGGCAAGTGCAATGGGTAGAATAGGAAACCCCCAAATCCTCTGCACTTTCCAAGATGAAGGAAGAAGGTGGAGCTCCTGGGGGAACTTCACTTTTATTGGTCTTAGAAAACTTACAATCCAGGCTGCAAGCTGTCACCAGGAGGTTCCCACTGCAGTCTCCCAACCTTCAACATGTGGCACAACCATGCTTTCCTCCCTCTCTGTTGGTCACTTGCAGCTGTCTGAAAAGCCTAACACTCCTCTGTACTATGTCCAGGACCATGCTGTTCCCTGGGTGTGCTTGCACACCTGTGTCTAGTACCATGTTCAGGACAATGCTGTTCCCTAGGAGTTCTTGCACACCTGTGTCTAGCAAAGTGTTTCAAAAGACTCTTCCTTTTGGGTTGAGGAGCTTGATGATTCAGAAGAAGAAAGTGCTAAGCACAAGCTCGAGTGAATTTGAGCTCAGATTCCTCAAATATGATGTGCCTGTATTTGTCTGTAACCTTAGTATTGCACAAATTCTAGTTGGTTTTTAATAAAAATCCAGAGGCAGATATTGGAAAATAGATGAAATATCAGAAAGAGAAAACAGACCACAGTCAACTCACACCCTGAAACTTTTCAGACAGATCATGTTAAACGCTATCTTCAAGAAGTCCTCTGCCTGACTGGTCACTTCTACAGAGTGCCTGAAGGTCTTCCTCATCCTGCCTTAAATATATTCTCTGCCCAGTTGTTTTGCTTTCAGGTTCAACTCAGCATCACAATCCTAAAGTTAGGATTAAAATTGTGAGGCACTATTGTTTGGTTGTTAAGCCTTGAATTCAAAGAAATACAGAAAGATCTCTGTCTCCTGGGTGATGGGATAAAGGCATGAGTTTCCTATTCTACCCATTGCACTTGCCCCTGGTGCATCCTCTTGTAAAGCCGTGTTCCTATCAGTAGGTGATTCTATTCTCTGAAATTTCAGGCTGATTTTACTAAATATAAATTATATGACCACACCCTAGCAATACAGGGGTCAGGGGGATCTATGGAATCATTGGTCCTCCAGTTTCTGAGTTTAGTAAAAATCCTTAGGGCAAGAATTAAAAAAAAAAAAAAAAAAAGAAAAAGAAAACATTCCCAACTTCAACCTTTGTTCTTCACACAAGCACATATGAATGCACCCATTCTCACTATTACACAGTCAACTACACACACACACACACACACACACACACACACACACACACAATCCTACACAATGTATATAAAAGCAAAGATCCACAAATAAAAGAAAATATATGTGTTTTTATTCTGTAATTTTCTTAATATGATTGATATAATTATTCCAGTTGCACTTAATTTCCTATAAAAAAAAACCCACAAAATCTAACTTCATTCTTTACTACTCAAAAAACTTTATGATTGTTTACCATATTTTTCTTCTTTCAATTTTCTGTTTTTGGACACTAAGATTGATTTTCATATCTCTTCATATCTCCAGTCAGGCAGAGGACTTCTTGAAGATAGCATTTTCACTCTCTTTACTATTTAGATTTGATTATATAAGAAACTCTTGTGTAATCAGTTTCATAGAACCCTATATTCCTTCTCCTCATGTGTTCTTTATTCACAGACACAAACCACTATAGAAAGAAAATATTTAAAATAAAATTGTGTTTGCACAAGGCAAGGACAAATTTTTAATCTTGCAAATATTCTTTAAACAACATGGTAAAACTAGTTAAAGATTAGCAACCTTATATGAGAGAATACAACAATCTAATGGTGATTTGCAGGAGGGCTATACAGTTTCAATGTAAATGCTAAGCCATTTTATATGAAAGATAAGAATATCTGTGCATAGTAGACCAGAAACCAAGTACTAACAGATATGCAGACTGAGTATACCACCGTATGATTTGTAGAGTGGAGGATTCTTTAATTTTAAGCAGTGGTTCTTCTAGAAATGCTAACTAAGTGACATTTTTCTCCCCATATACCTCCATCTTTTATTCAATGTTCTTCCCCTTACAACAAACATATGATACCCGTTCCTTTTCCTAGTTTACACAATCTCATTTAAACCTAGGGCACTAAGTGCTCAGTCACCAAGATCTATTGTAATCGATAAGTCTCAATAAGTCTCAATAAAGAAAAATCAGTCAAAAGCAGCCAAAGAGTTTGCCTAAGGCTCCCAGAGAAGCCTCACTTAGCAAGAAGAAAGACGAATGCTTTTCCAATGTGATTTCAGAGATTCTCTGAAACCTCTCTGAAATCCTCACAACTGACCCTGCTCCATAATCAGCACATTAGCAGTCTCTTTGGTGAAGTAAAGAGGATCTTTTAATTTAATTGGAATAGCAATGTTGCCACTGATTCATATGACATTCAAAATGCCATCACCATCAAAACTTCAAGGATAGGTTTTCTGGAATGTGACTCTCATATACACAGTTCATGAAGCACTAAAACATCTCAGTATTTTCAACTGACAGCTTTGTCTAGCTTGTATAATGAATTAAACTGCTCCACAAACCCGAACTTGCTTTCCTATTAACTTTATCCAATAGCAGTAATGGGGGAATTTAGAAGGCAAAGTTTTTGAAGGCTCTAACATTCACTCAGAACACTGGGGATAGTAGTGGAAATATATGGATCTGAAACGAAAGTATTGAAATATGTAGAAAGCTATCTTGGATCTATGTTAACCATAAATGCAGGGAAGGTAGAAGTAAATCCATTTGGATTCTTTTTCATTTTGCACTTTTCTTTCTTCACTAGATGCTAGAGTTAGGTCCAAAAGTGGCAAATTCTACCAGATTTTGTGGTTAATTCAGCTATAATATATGGTTGTGATAAAACTAGATCACTAGTATTTCCATAAAAATTTCAATGATTGAGAACTTATTGAATATTTGATGAGGAAATTGCTTGTAGCATAGTTGAGTAAAACTGAGGCGGGCATTAAAAGCCAGGTGTAATGGCATAAGCTCACAACCCTAGAGTTGGGGAGATGGAGATAGGCAGATCCTAGGCATCTTCAGGCTGACTAGCCTAGTTTACTTGACACCTTGATGCTAGCAAGAGATAAAGTCTCAAAATGAAGATAAACAGCTTCTGAAGTATGACACTTGAAATTGACTTTTAGTCTACATACACACGCACATACACACACATGCATGCACATGGGATCATCTGATACTACCTCTCTTCATTCCTTAATTTCCTATAACAACACTAAAAAGATGCTAATGCAGTGATTTCATGTTTTCATATTTCTCAATCTATGTACACAAAGCTTCTCTCCTTTTGGTCAAACACTCTTGACAGTTGTTTTCCCTTAGCTACAGCTTTTCTGAGAAATCTAGATCCCTAGAAGTGTATACCTAAAGTTCTTAACCCTGCAATCAAATCTTTCATATTGATCCACTCATGAGCAAGGAGCACTCTCCACATTGTCCTATGAATACATCAGAGACAAAGAATAAATGGCTTTCTCTGATTTTTTCTTGGCTGTCTGGCAGAAAGCAGTATTCAGTCAATGCACTTAAAATTAACAGTACCGCATGTAGTAAAAACATACACTGTGAAATAATATGGCTTTAGGTGCAAATAATAAGATGGTCCTTGGAGCGAAGATTGTCTTACCTTCATTATAGCAGCAACTAATCGAGCAGAGCAATTCAGAGGTAGGTAGATCTATGGTAATGAGGATGGAGTTGTAGACACTCTAGAGTAGGAGAGGTAAGTACTCTGTCCTGAGTTTCTAGACATTCCTCATTCATGTCTCACCCATCTAAAAATTATCTTTGTTCTAATACTGAAATATAGAGGATGTGAAAGACCAACTGAAGGGGATGCTCCAGGACACAGTTTTCATGAGGTTATTATTCAGGTTAGGGTGGGACATTGAGGTGACAAATCTGTTTAGATACCACTCACATTTTAGTACACAACCCCTCAAAGTGCTGTATAACTAAGGTCAATAAATTCTTTGGTTTACTTGGTGAGATTTGGATAGAATTGGTTCTTGGATCTGTCATGTTACCCCAGCTTATATGGAGAGATTATGTGCACATCACCATAGGAAAGTTAACTCAATGACATCCTGTAATGATGTCCTCCAAAACATTCATCACAGAATAAACTTTGTTCTCGAGTCACCAGTAAACCTTGGAAGAGTTAACTCCAGATTTCAACCTCTTCATCAGGAAAAGGATAGGACCTTTTAGATCTCTTCTCCCATAGACTTTCCACATAGTTGTTCAAGTTGGACTCTAATGTGTTAAAGCAAGCATTCTAATAGGAAATTTTAGCTCCTGTCTTTTGACTCTTAGAAGGTTGGTTGTGATGGTTTGAATGAAATGTCCCCAAAAGCTCAGGTATTTGAGTACTCTGTTCCCAGTTTGTGGTACTGTTTGAGTAGGTTAGGAGATATAGGCTTGTTGAAGGCAATTTATTACTGGGAGCAAGATGTTGAATTTCAGTTTCACAGTGTTTCTACTATGACCATTTGGCTTTCTGCTTAAAGTTTTATTTGTGATCTCTTAGCTTTGTGTTTCTGTCACCATGCCTGTCTGCTGCCATACTTTTTTGTCGTGATGGTGTTACACACTTATCTCTCTAAAACTATAAACCTGAATAAACTCTATCTCTAATCTGCCTTTAGATATTTTATTATATTATTAGAGTTCAAATTAAGACAGCTGTTCAACAAGACCTGTATTGAAAAGCATTAATAACCCTAAAAGAAGTTGCCTATTCCATAAAGAAATAGAAGGGTTTAAGAAATCTATATTAATCTATATGTTGCTGAAAGGTCTTGCAAATGCTGGGGAAGTGACTCAGTCAATTGAGTGCTGTTCAAGCACTAAAACTTGAGTTTGATATCCAGAAACATGGTAAAATTAAATATAGGAAGACAGTATATGATTATAATCCCTCTTCTCTGTAGAAACACAGACAGGTTGTTCCCTAAGAATTACTGGCCATCTGGCCTAGCTAGATAAATGAGCTTCAGGTCAAAAAGGTGAAACAGTTGAGGAATAGCACCTAATGTTCACTTCAGTCCTCAATGTATTCATGTATACATGTGCATGTATATGTGCATCTGCATGCATCTAAGTATGCTGACCCAAAAGGTGGAGGGGAAAAGGCACTTTGATAAGTCCCTGCAAGCACAGCATAGGTGATAAAGTTAAATCAGTCATGTCAATAGAAGGTGAGGCTGGGGTCAGAGTAAATGGTATATTTAGTAGAATGTTCTAGAGAAGAAAGTATAGGAGTTCCTCATCTTCAGTAAGTGTGGCACAGCTATTAGCCCCAATGCAGTATTGAAATAAAACAGCAGTTTATGTGTGTTCAACTAAGCCCTGACAATTGTACTTTGAGAAGGTTCAGACAGTGGCAGTGTGCCTCAGTGAAAAAAATATACAAAAATAGAAACAATTCATTTTAATGGTAGTTTCCACCTTGCATTTTCTCCTTGGCAGCTTCTGTAATCACATAGTATAATATGAATGTATAGCAATCTGTGTCATCACACTCTGACAATTGGACCATTCAAGCCTCCTGATATATAAGGTGAGTGGTACCCAATCCCTCAGGCCAAGCAGAGATTTTGCTACTTTCTGAAACACAGCCTAGGGACATATTTCCTAACACCCCAACCACACCCAGCTATTTCCTAAACCAAAGAAAGCTGAGAAAGTACTCCAAGCTCAAATTCCAGTGAAACACAGCTGGCAGGCCAAAGCTCACCCAAAACATAATTTGCATCATCATACTCTGACAACTGGGCTACCCAAAGCCTCTCAATACACAGCTGAATAAGATCTGAATAAGAGCCAACTAAGAGCCAACTGAGAGCTGAATAAGAACAACCCCTATAACAATGGAAGATACAGAGCTCCTTGGCTTACAGCCAAATAAGTGCTTATTAAGAATAGCCACTGCAATTTCTGGAGACACACAGACACTCAGGTCATAGTTGCTTAATACCCAACCAAAAACTGACTAAGAGTGAGCCTAGAAAACAATGAGTAGATGCCAATGCAAAAATACATGTAACAATATAAAGATCAACAAGATACCACTAGAAGAAGCTGGTGGTTTTATAACATCAAGACCTGAGCATAACAATAAAGAGGAAACAGAACAAAATTAAGATCTTAAAAATTAAGAAGAAAATAGAAGCTTTAAAAAATGATATAAAAATTCCCTTAAAAAATAGAGAAAAAAAATAAAAACAAAAGCTGGAAGAGATTAACAAATCCCTGAAAAAAAATAAAGAAAATCAATAAAAAGAAAACAAACAGATGAAAGAAACATTCCAGGAAAGGCCTGGCCACAGGGAATTTAATTATGCTCCAGTAAGTAAATGAGCAGTATAAATGGGGTTTTTTTTGTAAATGGGGAGATCATAAGAATGGGTGTGAATCTGAGAGGTCTGATAGCTGAGTTTGATGGGGTGCATGATGTAAAATCATCAATAAATATATAAATAAAAAATTGAAATAGAAGCAATAAAGAAGGCACAAATCAAGGTAAAGCTGAAAGTTGAAAACCTGAAGAAATAATTCACACGTAACCAACAGAATCCAAGAAATGGAACAGAGAATCTCTGGAGTGAAAATTCAATAGGGAAAATAGATACATCAATCAAAAAAGAAAAAGAAAAAAGAAAAAACACTAAAACCAAAAAAGTCATAACACAAAATATCCAGGAAATCTGAGATACTATGAAAAGGCCAAACCTGAGAATATTTAGAATAGAAGAAGGAGAAGAATACCAGCTCAAAAGCACAGAAAATATATTGTACAAAATCATTGAAAAAAATTTCCCAACTTAAAGAAAGAAATGCCTATAAAGATACAAGAAGCTTACAGAACACCAAATAGACCAGACCCTCCTAACATCTACCACATAATAATTAAGCCACTGAACATACAGAACAAAAGAAAATGGTAAGAGATGCAAATGAAAAAGGCAAAACTGCCTATAAAGGCGGACTTATCAGAATAACACCTGACTATTCAATGGAAACAATGAAAGTAAGAATGTCCTGGTCAGATGTTATACAGACACTAAAAGAGCAAGAATGCCAACCCAGTCAACTACACCCAGCAAAACTATCAATCACCATAGTTGAAGTAAACAAGATATTTTGCAACAAAACCAGATTAAAACAATACTATCCACAAATCTGATACTACAGAAAGTACTAGAGGAAAAATTCTAACCTAAGGACACCAGATATACCCATGAAACCACATATAATCGATAATTTCACAGAAAAAAAATCCTAAAGACAGGATATATACACAAGCTACCACCAAAAATAACAGAAAATAATAATTATTGGTCATTAATATCTCTTAATGTCAGGGGATGAAATTCATCTATAAAAAGACACACATCTAACACGATGAACAGAAAAACAGAGGTCATCCTTTTGCAGCATACAAGAAACAAACCTCTACTTCAAAGACAGACACAGTCTCAGAGTAAAGGGTTGAGAAAAGACTTTTCAATCAAATGATTCTAAGAAACAAGCTGATGTGGCCATCCTAATATCTAACAAAATAGACTTTAAACTAAAGTCAGTCAAAACAGACCAGGACAGGCATTACTTATTCATCTAAAAAAAAAAATCTACCAAGATGAAGTCTCAATCCTGAATATTAATGCCCCTAACATGACGGTATCTACATATGCAAAAGAAACACTAGTAAAGCTTAAACCTTATATCAAACTCCACACATTAGTAATGGAAGACTTTAATACACCACTTTTATCCTTGGATAGGTTAACCAGACACAGACTCAACAGAGAAATAAGGAATCCAACAGAAGTTATGACCAAATGGAATTAATAGATTTATACAGAACCTTCCACACAAACACAAAGGAAAACACGTATTTCTCAGCACCCTATGTAACTTTTTCTAAAATTGACCACATACTTGTTCATGAAGCAAATATCAATAAATACATAAAAAATGTGAATAACTCCTTGTATCATATCAGATCACCAAGGTCTAAAGTTAAAGTTCAACAACAACCAAAACTACAGAAAGCCTATCAACTCATGGAAATTAAACATTACTCAGGCTGAAACACCTCTGGGTCAAGGAAGAAACCAAGGAAGAAATCAATGACTTCCTAGAATTTAATGAAAATGAATCCACAACATACCCAAACTTAAGGAACAAAATGAAAGCAGTCTTAAGAGGAAAACTCATAGCACTAAAAGCCTATATGAAAAACATAGAGAAATTTCACACAAGAGACCTAACTGCATAGTTGAATGCAGTGGGGTTGTGTTCTGTTCCATTGTAAATAATTGTAGCACCTATTGGTTTAATAAAATTTCTGATTGGCCAAAAGTAGACAGGAATGTGGGCAGGGCTACCAGACTAAGAAAACTACGAGAACAGGAAAATTAGAGCAGACATGCTAGGGAATTGGCAGTGAGAAGAGACACCTCAGAGATTGTCAGGAAAGCAGAAGAAAGAAGCTGAAATGCTGCTCTAAGAATAGGCACCAATCCACATGGCTGAAAAAGACAAGAATAATGGGATAGTTTAAGAATTAAGATTTAACAAGTTATATATCTGTGCTCAAGGCCGATCAGCATAAAATTAATGTAAGCATCGGTGTGTTTTTCTGGGACTACCAGTCTACCGGTATGCAGGTCTACTGCTCTACAGGGACATGGAATCATGCAGGCTAGTCTGGGCCAGAAACCAAATACAACAACTAAAGGCTTTAGAACAACTAGAAGCAAACTCAACTAGAAGGGGTAGACAGCAAGAAATAATCAAACTCAGGGATAAAAAAAATATAATAGAAACAAAAAGAACAATACAAAGAATCAGTGAATAAAAGAGCTGGTTTATTGAGAAAGTAAACAAGATTTTAAAAAAAAAAAAACTCTTATACAAGCTAACCAAAAAGCAGAGAAAAAGTATGCAAATCATCAATATCAGAAATGAAAAGAGGGACATAACAGCAGACACCCAAGAAATCCAGAGAATTATCAGAACATACTTTGAAAATATATACTCTACTAAAAAAGAAAACTTAGAAGAAAGGGACACCATTATTAACATGTACCACAAACCAAAATTAAATCAAGATCAGATTAAATACCTTAACAGACCCATAAGCCGAAAGGAAATTAAAAGTGTTATTAAAAGTCTCCCATGCAATAAAATAAAGTACCAGATGGCAGATGTTCACTGCAGAATTCTACCAGACATTCAAAGAAGAACTAATACCAATATTCCTCAAACTGTTTCACACAATAGAAACTAAAGGAAAATTGCTGAACTTTTTCTTTGAGGCTATAATCACCCTGATACCCAAGCCACTCAAAGATACAATAAAGAAAGAGAATTACAGACCAGTCTTGCTCATGAACATTGAAGCAAAAACACTCAATAAAATTCTGGAAAAGCTAATCCAACAACATATAAAAAAATCATCCATCTTGATCAAGTAGGCTTCATCACAGAGATGCAGGGATAGTTTAACATACAAAAAACTGTGAATATCATCCATCATAAAAAGAAACTGAACAAAAAAAACCCACATGATCATCTTATTAGATACAGAAAAAGCCTTTGACTGAATCAAACACTTCTTCATGATAAGGAGAGATACGGAATACAGGGAAAATACATTAGTATAATAAAGGTGATATACAGCAAGCTGACAGCCAACATCAAACTAAAAGGAGAAAACTCAAAGTAGTCCCACTAAAATCAGGAACAAGTCAAGGCTGCCCACTCTCTTCTTATCTATTCAATATAGTTCTCTAAGTTCTAACTATAGCAATAAGAGAACAAAAGGAGATTAAGAGGATACAAATTAAAAAGGAAGAAGTGAAACTGTCTCTATTTGCAGATGATATGACTGTGTACATAAGTGACACCCAACATTCTACCAAGATACACCAACAGCTGATAAAGACCTTCAGTAATGAAGCAGGGTACAAGATTAACACCCCCCAAATCAGTAGACCTCCTATACACTAAGGATAAAAGGGCAGAAACAATATAAGAGAAACACCACCATTTATAACAGCTGCAAATTTTATCAAATAATCTTGACCTAACAATAACCAAAGAAGTAGCAGATCTGTTTGACAAAAACCTTAATTCACTGAAGAAAGAAATTAAAGAGGATATCAGAAAATATACAGATTTCCCATGCTAGTGGATAGGTAGGATCAACATATTAAAATAGCAATCAACAGATTTAACGCAATCCCCATCAAAATCCCAACACAAAGTTTTACAGACCTTGAAAGAACAATACTCAGCTTCATATGGAATAAAAGAAAATCCAGGAATGGTATAACAGTCCTGCTCAATAAAATGACTTCAGGAGGAATCACCATCCCTGACTTTAAACTATATTATAGAGCTACAGTAATAAAATCAGCTTGGTACTGGCATAGAAACAGACTTGTGGATCAATGGAATTGAATCAAAAACCCTGACATTAACATAGACCTATGAATACCTGATTTTTGACAAAGAAACCAAAAATATTGAATGAGAAACAGTATCTTCAACAAATGGTGCTGGCATAGCTAGATGATAGTATGTAGAAGAATACAAATAGATCCAAACCTATCACCCTATCACTTTGATCCAATCCAAGTGAATTAAAGACCTCAACATAAACCCAGCCACACTGTACTTGATAGAAAAGAAAGTGGGAAATACCCTCCAATTCACTGGCACAGCTGACCACTTCCTAAATATAACACCAGTAGCACAGACACTAAGAAAAACAACTAATAGGTGTGACCTCCTGAAACTGAGGAGCTTTTGCTACGCCAAGGACACAGTCAATAAGACAAACCGACAGCCTATAGGATGGGAAAAGATCTTCACCAACCCTACATCTAAAAGAGAAATGATTTCTAAAATGTATAGAGAACTCAAGAAGCTAGAGCCTAAAAACCTAAATACCTAAATAACCCAATTAAAAGATGGTGTTCAGAGCTCAAGAAGGAATTCTAAAATGAAGAATTACAAATGGCTCAAAGAAACTTGAAAAATTGTTCAACATTGTTAGTCATCAGATAAAGGCAAATCAAAACAACTTTGAGATACTTACACCTGTCTGAATTGCTATGCTCAAAAACACAGATAACAGCCTATGCTGGAGAGGTTACGGAGCAAGGGGAGCATTCCTCCATTGTTGGTGGGAACGTAAGCTTGTTCAGCCACTCTGGAATGCATTATGGCAGTTTCCCATAAAACTGGGAATCTATCTCCTCAATGATCCAGCAATACACTATTGGGCATATACTCAAAGGATGCACATTCATACTCCAAAAGCATTTGCTCAACTATGTTCATAGCAGCATCATTCATAATAGCAAGAACTTGAAAACAACCTAGATAACCCTCAGCTGAAGAATGGATTAACAAACCATACAATGGAGTACTACTCAGAAGTAAAAATAAAATAAAATAATAAAAAATAATGACATCTTAAAATTTCCAGGCAAATGGGTGGATTTGGAGAATATCCTCTTGAGCAATGTATCACAAGCCTAGAAAGATGGGCCCGGGATGTACTCACTCAGAAGTGGACTTCAGACAAAAATCAAGGAATACTCAAGCTGTAAACCACAACCACTGAACAGCTTGGGATCAGAAGGAACTTAAGAGAAACATCCAGGGATTTCCCCTAGGAAGAGAAAATAGAGAAGACCTCCTTAGCTAATTGGGAGCATAAGGGGTTGCAAGCAAGAACAGGTGGGAGCAAATCATGGGAGAAGTAGATGATTGAGTGAGAGGAGCAACAAATAGGAAGAAAAAAGTGATGAAGATATTAATACAGGAAATCTATGTGGAGCTGGAAAAAGACAGGGTGCTAGGCAAACCTCCAAAAACTTACAGGATGTCCCGGGCTAGGTATCCAACCAATAGTGAAAGTGTTGTCTAAACAGGTCTTCCCTTTTAAGCAAATAAATAGCCACCCTAAGTGCCAGCACAGAACTTACATCCAACAATGAATAGAGATAAAGTCAAGGATACATGGCTGAGCTCTGGGCTTTGTCCCTGGTCCAGCTGAGAGCAGAAGAGAGTCTGTATGTGCAAAGGGACATGGATTAAGAGGAAAATTTCCACATGGCTGACTAGTGCTCTGGGGAGCTCACTGTATCAAGAACAGCTTCTGGGGAACTATCAGTAAAAATGAGTTAGACACTCCCAAGGTTAGGCAACTGTTGATTGACATAAGCATTATGCAGAGCCTCGAGGGGTGTGATCACATGGTGTTTCTGTGTGTGGGCTGTCATCTTGGAGCCCATTCCTTTCAGAGGAGCACCTAGCCCAGTCTTCATGGTAGGATGAGGAAATCAGACATACCTGAAGTGTGCCATGCTGAGCTGACCTACCTTGGGACTTCTTACCCTCGCAGAGGATCAGAGATGGGGAGTGGGGAGGCTGAAGACTGACTGGCAGGGATTAGAAAAAGGGAAGTGAGGAAGAGCAAGGGGATACATGGATAAAAAAGACGTTATTTTATAAATAAAAAAATAAACTGAAGGTATTTAATTCTAAACCTATCAATATGCAAATACTGTCTAATACTAGACATAGTAAGGGGATCTCTGACTCATGAACTCATGTGTAAATTGGTGCCTGGGATTAGAAAATTTTATTTGGCTTTTATATGTTTATTAGTTTGTTTTGTAACACAGCTACCTAAAGAGACTTCATATAAGTCTCTGAAGCTTGAAGATGATGCTTAGTCTTATCTCTCTTCTTGATTGTTTACTTAATAAGATTTAAAGTCATTATAGAAACAAACCTCTGGACATGTATGTGAGGGTGTGCCTGGACTGGGTTACTTGAAGTAGAAAGGCCAGTTTTAAACATGGGCAGCACTATTTTCTGGGCTAGGGTCCCAAACTGAGTAGAAAGCAGAAAGTGAGCTGTGCTTCTCTGCTTCGTACTGTGAACACAACGTCACCAGCTGCTTCCAGCTCAGGCCACGTTGTCATGATAGTTGATATCCTTAGACTATGAGCTAAAATAGATTCTTTGTCCCAGAAATCTCTTTCTTAAGTATATAAAAATTAATAAATTCCCCTCTAAAGATGATCTGAATTTGTTTCCCCAAAACTTTCATCAAATGTCGATTGCATGAGAACCATGTAGAAGGAAGGTTGGTGATTCATAACAATTTGTTTTCCATCAAAAGCAAAAAGATTTATGTGTAGGTCTCTATGCTGCTGTAATAAAATTCACTGCAAAGTAAAGAGGGAGATTAAAGAAGAAAGAGTTTGACATCTGAACTTCAGTCAATTTCATCTGAGTTTTTCCACAGACAGGGTTTGAGGTGATAGGACAATCTAAAGGAATTCACAACTGTACCCAAGCAGCTGTGTAATATTCTGAACTCATGGTCCACATATTATAGATGAAGATATAGATAATGCTTATACTTTCTCTGAGATTATTTGTGTACCTCTGTGTGTTGTGTTTATGTATACAGGAGTACATGTACATTTGCACATGTATGTATATATGGAGCTCAGAGGACAAATTTGGTTACCATCCCCGGGTACTGCCTATCTATTTTATTTGGTTAGTTATTCATTTGCTTAAGTTCCCTTATGGATGGTTACCAAGGACATACTTGCCTCCATCTTGCCAGTCCTATGAATTCAATATAATGTCATCATGTCCAGATATTTAAATGACTTAAATGGGGACTTGAAATTTAATTCAGGACTCCATGCTGTGTGGCAGACACTTCACTGTGGGAACCATCTCACCAACCATAGCTTACTGGTCTGAAACAAGGTTTTGACTAGACCTTAAATTTCACTGAAATCATCCTTACCAGTAATAGTTTCAACAGTGAAAGAAAATCCTGTCCAAAAAGGGAATTGTCACTAGTTTCAGAAAAGCATCACAGGGATTCTCAGTGAGAATTGAGGAACATTGGTGAGGAGAGAGAAAAACACCACAAAAATTAAAATCATAGGCTGCCTGAAATTTACCCCAGGCCTACAAGGTGAGTGGACATGTTGTATGCACATTTTCATAGCTAATGAACTGAAAAATGAACAGCTTTTCCAGAGATGATGAGAACTCAAACATCCAAAAGACTCAGCTGGTGTAGCAGATCACTAGAATCCTGGTGTTTGATGGACTTGAGTTTGAATTTTGGTCTTGCTAATTAACAAAGGTGTATAATATTGGAAAAAATCATTTAACTCTTTTGTAACTGACATTTCTCAACCTCAAGACATATATTCTTATGAAGTATCAAGAGTATTGTGGAAATTATATGATCACTAATTCAAAATCAGTAAGTAAGATAAAAATTTTAATTTTCTATTGAAGGTTACTTTAACATTGATGGTAAATGCACTAAAACAACATCATGAAAGAAAAAGAAACAATCCATATAATTATACATCCTTCTCTTCAGGCCTTTTTCTAGCATCTGTATTTCAAAGATAAGCTCAAGAACTGAGGAGATGCTTTGGTTGGCAAAGTGCTTGTCTTAAAATAGGAGGACCTGAAATGATCTCAAGAACCCACATTTAAAGGCCTGTGTGATGATATGAATTTGTAATCCCAGTACTGGTGAGGGCAGAAACAGGAGTTTCCAGCCAACTATGACTACATGGCTAGTTCTTGGCCAGTAAGAGCTTCTACTTCAAAGAATCAAGGTAACAATGAAAGTTATTTTCTGGCTTCCACACATGCAGAGACACATGCATAGATACTGACACACACAAAAGCATCGAGAGAGAGAGAGAGAGAGAGAGAGAGAGAGAGAGAGAGAGAGAGAGAGAGAGAGAGAGAGAGAGAGAAAGACTAAATAGCAGATCTCACATTAAATTGTATTTCTTGTTTAGAATGGACAGTTCAGAATACAAAGTGTTAACACAAATCTTGGTATGAGTCCTGATCATACAAAGGCAGGCTTCTTATATTTTTATCTTTTGTATGTGACATTCTTATTCTTATTCATGTGTACCATGTGCCTGAAGAGCTCACGTGGGCCAGAAGAGAGCATCAAATCATTTAGAATATTTGGAATTAAGGACAGTTGTCAGACAACATACTGGTGCTGGGAAACAGATCTTGGGAGGAGCAGCCATTGCTCTTAGTTGCTGAGTCATCTCCCAGGTTCCCAGGCCTCTTTCTTCTTAATGCAGTCCCAATTCCCATTGCATTTGTTGTCTGCATCTTTCTTTCTTAGCATCGGTTCTATGCATCAGACGTTTACCACTGCTGTAGGAAAACTGAAGCTTTCCTTACCATTCGTTTGTATCTGAGTCACAATTGCAAAAGTGTCGAATGTCTAGGCAGTTCTCCTCTAGGCCACATCTACACTGCTGGACCCTGGGAACAGAACCTCCCCAGTAAAGGTGCCTTTCATTGGATCTCCCAATGAACCAGGTGAATGGGGCTCCATCTGAAAGACAAATGTATCATAAGTCAGGAATGCAAGCTGAAAGAGAACAGAGGTGGTGTGTGTATGTGTGTGTGTGTGTGTGTGTGTGTGTGTGTGTGTGTCTGTGTGTGGTCTCCTCTGTCCCTCTTTTCTTACCTTCTGGTTCTCTGGGTTCTATTTTACCTTTCCTCCTTTATCTCTTTCATTTCTCTATAAGTTTTAACATACATACTTATGCACAAATAGAGTTATACATGTATAAATCATTTTTATTCAAATAACATAAACACAGGTGAATGGCAAGAACAGAAGCTTAGATTGATAACAAATTATACAATATTACAATTGAGTTAATTGGATGAGCTTAAAAATATTTAAAAATATTTTTTCAATTGTAATAATGCAAAACTATCAGTTTCAATAATGCATATAAAATGGTGTGAAATAGTTTTACTCAGAATAAAGAGAAAATTTCAGTATAGAAAATTCCTTACTTAAGGGAAAAAAAATTTAAAAAGTCACTTATGTGAGTCAGTGCTACAGTGACTGGTCATGTGAATGTTATGGCACCAACAGTCAGTGGAAACAATATTACTCTTTCGGTTCTTTCTAAACTGTGAATCAGCTTTTAAACTATTCAGTCCCTTAACACATTATGGGCCAAGATTAGCCAATCCTGGGTTCCTTTGGGGAGATGTCAAAGAATGTGGAAAATGAGGTGAAACAGGTTTTAAGAACATGTGAGAGGGATCCTGACCCATTGATTTGTCTCAACAACATCAGAAGCAAAATGACCTCATGCTCTGATTGAGGGAAGTCATGAGCTTTCAAGTTCATAAACTTAAGAGGAAAAAAAACTGTCAAGATCATACCTAGGAGGTCTAATTCACTGAGGAAAAAACAAAACAAAACAAACACACATCCCTGGTCCTAGCTGCCATTCAGAAAGTGATAGTGCATCCCAACCAAGAGCAAGCATAGATACGGAGGTTTAGACAGCATCAGATAAAGACACCAGACCTGGTTTCCATTCCATTGGCTGTCTTCTTTTTGTTGGGCAAAATACTTAACATTTAAAACACTTGACTGTTTCCTAGATCATTGTGAAACTGTTGAGGAGTTTCATTGATGAACTTTTAGAATGTTTGGATTGATCTGTTTCTAGGAAATCTCTAGCTCCAGACTTTTTCCCTCTCCCAGCACTCTGTCTTCTCATGTTTCTCTGTCCTTGCTATTCTGTTATGGAAATTCCAGACAGATGCCTTGTCCTTCCTAAAATCTGGATTCAACACTCTCATGCAGGGACAATGCCTGACCAGATTTGAATCCTTTCTCCATGATCTGAATTCTGAAAACCAAGTTTACTCAGTACTGAGGGTCCTGTACAATGAACATGAACAATGTATGAATAATATTTTTCCAGAAATAGTGTTTCTAGTTTTGTTTTAGTCCTTTTAAACACAAAGCAAACCTGTCTTTCACATCCTTTTTGTTACCTTTTATTATGCAAAGTATTTTATTGGACAAATATTGACAAATACATAATAATTAAAATACACAGTTTTATATATATGGATATCAGTATCTATCTATATTTATACCTCTGAACACAATGAGACTTTATTATCACATCTTATTTCTCATATATATATATTAATAAATTTTGCAATTAATCATCTTAAAAAAAGAATTAATGAAGTTGAAAGGAAAAAGAAAATGAAATAAAAGTTATCCAGTTGATACATTAAATTAAGTAAATATACACATAACATGAATGAAAGAAGAGAAGGCAAAATAAACAATATTAGAAATAATGCTCTAGGAATTAATGAAGATTATTTCCTGTGAGTAAAACTGTAGACATAGTAAATGCTTAACATTTATAATTGAGTAATATATAATATAAACAATTTGTAATATTGCATAATTTTATTTACCAAGTAATTAATAAACTGACTCAAGAAGAAAAGTTAATATGTCTAGACACATTAAAAATTATGAAAACTATCAAAAATATCAAACTCAAAATATTTTATTGGCAAATATACCAAAGTCAATGGCCAGATAATTGCAATAATTATGCAAAATTATTATGCAAAAACATTTTATGTATGAAAGGAGAAAATATTCTCTAATTCTTTTACAAAGTTACAATAATATTTGCATAAAACTACATAAAGTAAAAATTAAAGAAAATTATAAGCCAACCAATTTATCTTAAAAATCTCATTGTAACATCATTACAAAATGCATCATTGTCAAAGTAAGTTACATGTATTAAAAATCTATTTAAAAAAAAACCCAGACATTACAACCTCTTTTACTCATTTTGGGGATGTAAGAATCTACTCTGAGGCTGGAGAGTATAGTTGATGGGCTCTGAGCACCACACACATGAGCTAGGCACATTGGTGTAGTCCTGTAATCTCAGCACTTGGGATGTGGAGACAAGAAGATCAAAAGTTCAGTGTTGTCATTAGCTACAGAAGTAAGATACCACCCTGGGCTACAAAAGACACTGCCTCAAACAAAGCTCAGTTTGTGTGTGTGTGATGTTATACAGGACTTTTACTCAAGCGAGATTTTGTTGTACAAGGAAATTCTTATTTTCCTATAGTCACTATCTACATATACAGAGTACCCACTTACTCTCTCCTGGAAGTCATCAAAGCAAGCAGGCAAAACAGTCAGAAGCCCAGCACTATAACCCATGAAAAATATGGGAAGGTCTTTATGAAATGCATAGTTATTTTGAGATGCTGCTTCCTGAGAAAAGCTGAAAATGTCCACCTTCATTACACCACCACATCTGGCTTAAACTCTACACTCCTGTCATATTATCTTTCTGCTTAGGATACCCCATGTGGATGATTGCTGACCTGTACTCTTCCCTTAAGACTTTCCCTAAATGACAGAAATATCTCCCTCATCTCAAGTAAATTTCAGATGAATTGCCTTCTTTCTAAATTCCTGGCTATAAGCCACATTGAGCTGGCCTGAACAGCTGGCAGATTGTTTTATTTTAACTCTATACAAAGAAAGGAAAAGAAACAAAAAAATATTTAAATATACTTATATTGAAATATGTGTGTATGAAAGCTAAGGACTCAATAATTTTTCTTTTTGCTTTTGTTTTTGGTTTTTATTCCAAAAAAACATTGTAAAGTAATGGAGAGAAGAGAAAATGAGGAAACAGAACCAAAACAATATGTGGTTGGCCTTAATTCACAACTTAATTCTATAATTTAACTGCAAATTTTGACCTTTGGAAATTTTTCTTTTCTTTCCATTGACAGAAAACTGCTCCATCAGTAAAGAATTAAAATATTGTAACTTGCTTATATTTAAAATTTGAGTTATTGGACAAACATTTACTGAAGGCTTTGATCTATTTTGGGCACTATTTTAAGCACTTAATCATCAGAAATAAATCACAGAACAAAACCAAAGCAAAGAAACAAACAGAGCATGCCTTTGATTTTACATTGCAAACAGAGAAAATATATAAAAATGCAAAGTACAGGCTGAGGAGAAACCTTAGACAGTCAAGAGCTGGCCCTGTGACCCCAGATCTACATGACAAAAGAAGTGTAGACACAGTGGTGCTCCTTTGTCAGATGGATGTCCTTCAGGCTCCATGTAAGGCTGCCTAGACGACTAAGGGCTCAGTTCAGTGAGAGAGAAAACATGCTGGCAGGTCCCTGTGAACATCACCCAGAGTTCAACTCTGACCTCCATGTGCAAGTGCACATGCATGAGCACACACACTTGCATACAAAAGAAATAGGTTCCTTGAGATCCAGATGGTGTGTGTGTGTGTGAGTGTGTGTGTGTATGACAGGGAAGAAGTAGGAAACAAAACAGTAAGAGGGCAAAAGAGGAGAAAGAAGAAAAAGAGGGGAAGAAAAAAGAAGATGCAACAAAGGAGGGGAATATTAGCCTACAGCCACTTCTTTATGAACTGTTAAATAACAATGTTGCTTGTGTATTCCAAACAGTGCAGAGAACATGTTCAGAAGATTTAGTAATGCGTAAGACATACATGGTGCTGCTTAAGTTCCCTCAATGAGTGTAAATATGCTATTTAGAGAGGATTGGCTTAAGTATAAAAGAAGACATAATATGTGTATGCTTGTATGCACATTCATGTGTGGGCAGATGGAGGCCAGAAATGAGTGTCCAGAGTTTTCCTCAAGTGTGTTCAGCCTTATTTTTGAGACAGAGATCTCTGGAACCTGAAATACATCAATTAAGCTAAACTAGTTGACCAGGAGGCTCCAAGAATCCTCTTATCTTTTCCCCAACACTGAAGCTACAGATATTCATGGACATCTCAACATTTACACCACCACATCTTCAGTTTTTTTTCTTTTTCTTTCTTCTTCCTTTCTTTCTTTCTTTCTTTCTTTTTTAATGTGAGTTCTGAGGATTCAACTCAGGTCCTCAAAATTGCAAAACAAATACTTAACCCATTGTGCCACTTCTGCCTCTTGAAAATCTACTGAATAGAATAATTAGGTGTGAGCCTATTTTGTGCAAGCTTGGATCAGTTATGGTTTTCCTGATACAAGAAAGCCATGTGAAGTCATGCACCAGCCACTTTGTACAATTAAGGTTTAATGAATAGAATTCAAGTTGAAGATTCTCTTGAATTTTGAATTGTTAAAGTTTAAAAAAACAAAAACCACACAGCCTTTCAGTGATGTCTACACAAGAGCCAGGGGAGTTTAGCTGTGTCTACTTCCAGGAGCAGTGCGGGTAGCTCACAAGCAATACAAGCAAGGAGCTAGAAAGCTCTGCAGTTGATAGATTTGCTGTGCTGAACTGTTGTTGCCACCATCACTACTGTTTTAGTTCATTGTATTTTGTTTGCCATCACATTCTTCAGAGAACTGGGTTTCTCTTTTTCTTATTTTTCATTTTAATTAAGATCTAATTACATCTTTTACTTGCTTCCTTTTCATTTGACAATTCCCTCCCATGTCCCATTCCTCAAATTTCTCTCTCTTATAATACTAGTCTTTTTATTATTTTTATTAAATGTATATGCATAAATATATAAATGCAATATGCTGAGTTCATGTACTGTTGCTTGTTTGCATATGATTTCTGGGCTGACCACTCAGTATTGGAAAGCCAATTGGGAGGCTCTTTCTTAGGAAAGACTAACTCTATCTCTTAGCAATCATTAGGTATCTGTATTTCTTTATCTAGTAGTGGGTCCCCAACAGATTTCCTCTTCCACATTAGCATGCATTTTTCTATTATGATATTGAAGTCTGTTTTGAGATGCTCCATGGCTGACATATCATGAGTGTGGCTTCCCTGTCATTTCTAGGAGAAACAGTTTCACAGCCATCTTCCTGACCTCCTGGCTCTTATAAACTCCATTACCTTTTCCATGATGCTCCTAGAGCCTTCATTGTTTTAATGTGCTACCTGATTACAGTGTCACATTCTGGGAAACTCAGTAAATCAAAAGGAAGAGTAAAGTATCTGATTTTCAACAAAGTCCTATTTTCTACTCTACAACCTTCACATCTATACATATCAGCCCTTTCAAATATGGTGTTTGTCAGGTTCTTCAGTTTATAAGTCCAGTCTTGCCTCATATATGAGTCTTCTTTTCTTAAGATGAAGTCTTATATATCACAGGCTTGCCTCAACCACACCCTATAGCCAAGGATGACCTGAAACTTCCAATGCATCTATCTTAACGCTATGCCCAGTACATGCAGTGCTGGGGATACAACCCAGGGCTTTGTGCATATTATATAAGCACTCTGCTAAGTGCATCTCTGCATCTTAATGCTGCCATTCATGTGTTCCCAGAAGCTATTCTGAGAATACTGAAGTAACTATTCTCAGAACTAATCACTTGTAACCTGGTTAGGCATTGCTCTTCCTCCCACAACTTCAACCCATTAGATGAAGGAAGATTAAATGTATGTTTTAGATACTTTCTTGTTGCTATGATTTAATAAAAGTAATCTATGACAAAGTCAACTTGAATCTCAAAGCTTTACTTTAGATAACAGTTCTAAAGTCCAACATGTCAGAGAAGACATAGTGACCAGAGCAGAAGGCTGGATGGTCACTCAATTCACAGTCAGTTTACACTGGAAAAGGGAGGGTAAGCTACAACACTCAAGACTCACGTCCATGACTTACTTCTTCCTATGAGATTTCGCCTCAAAAAGGTCTCACAACATTCCAATAAGCACCTACAACCTGGGAACAAGTCCTCAAACACATGGATCTATGCAGGTCATTTTATATCAAAACCATCAATTCACAAATGAACCTCTCCATGTGTGTGTACATGAAGTATATATGAATAATTACAAATGATGGATTATTCATAAAATAATATAAAATTTATATCCAATGGTTATGTTAATGGTTCTAAATGCTATGTTATGCAAAAGTCATGATATGATTTATCAGTGATATAAATTTTAAGATCTTAGCTGCCCTGATGGTGACCTTAACTTCTAGAGGGAGAAGAACATGTCTTTAGCTCTGAGTAACATAAATCTGAGTGAGATAGCCATCCAAATACAGCTAAATGCAAGACACAGACTTCTCAAAAATCCTAAAATATCTTATGGAAATTGTGGCACTCGCCTGAAGGTTACATGTTGAGGATGTCCACCCACACTATTCTGGGGAGGGAAGCACTTGTGAAGGGAAAGACCCCAAGGAAAAGCGACCTAACATACTACAGTGTCTTTAGAGGAACAGGACTCTACATGTGCTAAGCGTTGTCTGTTACTGACTACAGCTAGAGGGTGTTGGTATAGAAGTTAAGAGAGAAAGCTGAAGACACTAAATTATAAAGCCAAATAATTTAATTACAGTTACTGTGTGACCAAAATGCAGATCAGCTAAGCAATGATATAAGATAAGAGATAGACACATATTATTCCTGGAAATACGGCTCAGTCAGCAAAGTGCTTTGCTTAATAAGCATGAGGACCAGACCATCAAAAGCCAGGACAGGTGATATGTCTGTGATCCTAGCAGCAGACAGTCAGGCCCCTGGATCCACTTGACAACTAGACTAACTGAATCAGTGAGCTCTAATGATAGATCCTATTGAAAAGAAAAGTAGAAGAGAGGAGCTGAGGAAGACAGTCAACATCAACCTCTGTGCCTACATGCATGTGTATATTTTTCACATGCATACACACACACACACACACACATACATGCACACACAGAGAGACCTTTAATGTACCCTTTCTTTATGTACAGCCTATCATTTCTGGGGGAAAAAAAAACAACAACAACTAACATTTAGTTAGAGAGAAAACAGCCTCATCCATATCAGAAGATAATGACAGACATTCATCAAAGTCCATCCTGGCCTTCTTGCTTGTAGGCGGGATGATTAAATCAGAGAATACACTTAGTAGTGTGATTAAGAGCTACTCAGCCACAGCAGGAATCAACATTTCCATAATGTTGTGCATTGTTCTCTTTCTTGCTTATTCAACTGAAGTGAACCCAATGGTGAGGGGGTGCAAAAAAGATTAATGACACTGCCTCTCCAAACAAATGATAACCACCTCTGTGATGAGATCACTTACAGCCTAGCTAGCCAAGCCTCTGTAGAGCACAGCACAGGGCAAGAAAGGAGCAGGTACGGCCTAAACTAAAATTATTCTCTTTGCACTAAAATTTTTTGAGGACAAATAATAAATTTTGGACAATTTTCATTTTTTTCAAAGAATGATGATAAAGAACTCAAAAGATTAAATGATGTGTTCAAAGTCACCTGGTAAATATGGCCCAGGGCTCCACATCCTGGCTATCAAGTCTCTGGAAGGTTTGGTCCTGTTGATCCCCACCCACCTTCTCATAGACTCCTAAATTTTTCAATGAACCAGAAATATGGAAAACTGCGAGACTCACAGATAAAAGTTTCACATTGGGAACATTTTGATAAATTTATGGGAACTGATAATAACATAGGAGAAATTTAGCATGGAAATATAATCTTTAATTTACCATACATTATTTTTCTTCTTTCCTTCCTTCCTTTCTTTCCTTCTTTATTTTCTTGTTTAATCTTTGAGGTAAGCACATGGCTTTGTGTTTGTGTGTGTGTGTGTGTGTGTGTGTGTGTGTGTATGTGTGTTAGTGAGGGTGCATACCTTCCATTATGTACATGTGGAAGTCAGAAGACCACCTTTAGCATCCATTCTTGTCTTACTTATATCTTGACAAGATTCCTTGTCTAGAAATTCTCCCATTTCTTATTCCCATCTTGCTACAAAAGCAGTTGGCTTATACACATGTGCTACTCTGTGTGGCTTCACATGGGTTCTAGGGAATCCCACCTCAGATTTTTACTTGTGTGTTGTCTACCCACTGTGCCATCCCCAATCTCCCCAGCCTTTATCACAAAACTTCTGAAATGACAAACTTTGAAGTTCTAGTTTACAAATACAAAATACAGTGGTGCTCCAAAACTTGTATCAAAGTGTGATAGCAGAAGGGAAAAACCTTCTCTGAGACAAGCCAGAGTCAGCTGTGAGGTTTAAGGATGATGATACAACTTAACCTGTGCTGTGATAGAATACAATGTAACAAAGGACAAAAGATCTGGACAACACAAATAGCCGATGCCAGAGAGACTGTTCCTTGCTTTAAATAAAGGAGCCAAAGCCCAGGATGCATTTCTGTTAAATTCCTACCTATTCCGAGCACTTAAAATTACTCAGGCAGTTTCTGGCAATGTTGCATCATACTTCATTAAAAATTCAAAACACTTTAAGGCAAATACTTTAATTCCCATTTCGCATGAGTAACAAAGATGAAGATAGAAGTAAAATAAGCAGCTTGAAGAAGATCAAGATCAAAAGAATATCCCAGTTCAGATCATCATGGCCACCTTTGTGGGGTTTCTCAGGTATTATAATAAACCAAAATGTCAAATTCTACTATTTCTCCACTCAATGAATGTTGTTCTCCCAGCCTTGAAAATGCTTTAAATCTCTCAGGTAATATGTTGCTCATAAAATGAGCACATAGTTCTTTGTGAGCATGTGTAGGGTGTGCATGGGGTGGCTAAGTGTATCCACGTGTGGAAGTCAGAGGACAATTTGTAATAATCTGTTCTGTTCTACTATGTAGATCCCAGAGATGTCACTCAAGTCAACAGACTTAGTGGCAAGCTCCTCTTCTCTTGGACCTATCTTGCCAGTTCTCAAAGACCATTTAGGAGAAACCATTTAGGATTCCAAGGCTGCCAAAACATGGAGCACCTAAAGTTCCTTATATAAAGTGGCATAGAATTAATACAGTCCTCACACTATTGCACACTGAAGTTCATATTATACCCAGATCATTTATCATATACAATGAAAATGTAAATATAAATAGCCATTATACAGTAATTTAGGGAATGAACACATTTTATAGCCCAACCATATTTAACACAAAGGAATTTAAACATGTATTTTTGTTTCATTTGGATGTAGGATGCGTAGGTAGGAGCAGATGGTATGTAACAGATAACTCACTTTTCTGTATACAATCTTCCTCTATTTCCCATAATTACTGTAATAAAATCCACACATCCATAAGACCCTATAGCAGAGGTTTTTCAAATTGTGGGTAACATATCAGATATTTACATTATGATTCATAGAAGTAGCAAAATTAGTTATGAAGTAACAATAAAAATGGTTTTATGGTTGGAGGTCACCACAGCATGAAGAACTGTTTGAAAAGGTCACAGAATTATGAAAGCTAAGAACCACTGCACTAAAGACATTTAGATGTCATAGACCCAGCACTAGCTCAAGTAGCAGCTTCCAAATATGCTGAAATCTTAGCAGCTCTTATTTGGCTACATTCTGTTCTAACCTCTCCTCAGGTCTTTATAATAATTTCTTTTTAATGTTTGTGTACTATAATTAAATCACATGTTTTTCTTTTTTACTAGACCTAAAAAAGTACTATAAAATTACTTTCTTATGAACTTAAATGTTCTTGTTATCCTATGAAACTATTTGGCTTTTTATTTTACTTTTACTTATGTACATATGTGTGCTTATGTGTAGGCTTATGCATGAGATTGCAGGTGCCAAAAGAGACAGAATAGTGGAAGATATAGTTAGTTCCTTGACTTGGATGCTGAGAAGCAAACAATTTTTTTCAAGGGTAATCCATGCCCTTTAGCATTTAGCCACCATCCAGCACTGTGAACCCATGCATTTGCCTATTTATTTATATAATATTTTGTTTATAGAATATTATGAAAAATTTGATTTCCCTTGCTTCTCACTTGAATTATGATAAAAATAATTGTCTATGCCTTACACATAAATATTATTTCATACACAAATGGTGCCTGCTATGTTTGTAGAACTAAAATAAATAATTTCATAGAGAACAAATAGCTTGTGTTTGTGGTTAAGAATGCTTTTTTCTCTTTCAAAAGACCTGGGTTTGATTCCCAGCATCTACATAACAGCTTATAGCTAACTCCAGTTCCATGGAATTCAGTGCCCTCTTCTGACCTTTGTCAGTACTAGACACATACATAATGCACATATAAATAATTATACATACATCCACATAGGTAAAATACTCATAAGCATAAAATAAAATTTTTCTTTTTTTATTTTCTTGTATGATTATTATGAACAAAGAAGTCACACTTTCTATCCTGTATATCCTTATTCAAGGTCCTTTTCCCCTCCCAACATATCAGGTCATTCTCTCTTCTCCACAATCTTCCTCCTCCCCCCCCCCAGGCCATAGGCGGCAGGTAGTCCCAAGGTCCTACTGTCCCAATATTGCTTAGTTCAGTCTCCACTCCTGGCAGATCCAGTTTTCTCCCCTGCAACCTCAAGACTGAGTTAGGCGTTCCTCTAGGGGGAGTGGGATCCAAAGGACAAATAGCCAGATACCAAGAAGTGGTATTAGCCCAGGATTTTCCATAGATGACAAACAATAGAGAAAACAAAAATCAGATAACACCAAAAACATTTCATGTACTATCTTTATCACTTTATGTTGTTGTCACAAAATCTTCATGTAAAATAACTTGAAAAAGAAAGGGTTTATTTTGACTCAGGGTGTCTAAATTTACTGTCTGTTGTTTCTGGGACTGCAATGAATTACAGCATCACAGCAGAAAGCTGTGCTAGAGAACCATGGCTTCCTTCACACTATCTGCAAAGTGGCATACACAGGACACATCCAGAGACAAGATACAGTCTTCAAGGCACACATCCAGTGAAATAATGGCTCTATTGTCCTTTCTACCACCTAGCAATAGACTCACTACACCAATGCATCTATCCTTATGTAAAGGCAGAACCCACCAGCCGGGGATGAAGCCTTCAACACCTTAGTTTTGAGAATATAGTTTTTATTCAAAAAACAACATAAAAATACATATGATTAAAATATTTCCAGTTTATGCATGATCACATATCTGTACTGATGTGTGTGTGCGTGTGTGTGTGTGTGTGTGTGTGTGTGTGTGTGTGTGTGTGTGTGATATCCTCTTCAATTTCTTTCTTCAGTGATTTAAAATTTTTGTCAAATAGGTCTGTTACTTCTTTGGTTATAGTTACTCCAAGGTATTTAATACTATTTGCAGCTATTATGAAGGGTAATGTTTCCCTTATTTCTTTTTAAGCTCTTCTATCTTTAGTGTTTAGAAGGGCTACTGATTTCTTTGAGTTTATCTTGTATCCTGCTACATTGCTGAAGGTGTTTATCAGCTGTAGCAT
>PVIH01008479.1:80521-90877 GCA_004025045.1 Sigmodon hispidus
CTAGTTCCTGACTTTAGTGGGATTTCTTTGAGTTTTTCTCCATTAAGTTTGATACTGGCTGTTGGCTTCTTGTAAATAGCCTTAATTATATTTAGGTATTCTCCCTGTATTCCTGATCTCTCCAGGGCTTTAATCATAAAGGAGGGTTGGATTTTGTCAAAGGCTTTTTCCGCATCTAAGGATATGATCATGTGGTTTTGTTCCTTTAGTTTGTTTATATGATGGATAACATTTACAGTTTTTTGTATGTTAAACCAGCCCTGCATTTCGGGGATGAAGCCTACTTGGTCATGGTGGATGATATCTTTTATGCATTGCTGTATACGGTTTGTCAAAATTTTGTTGAGAATTTTTGCATCAATATTCATGAGGAAAATTGGTCTGTAATTCTCCTTCTTTGTTGTGTCTTTGAGTGGCTTGGGTATTAGGGTGATTGTGGCCTCATAAAAGGAGTTTGGCCATATTCCTTCAGTTTCTACTGTGTGAAATAGTTTGAGGAGCAACAGTAGTAATTCTTCTTTGAATGTCTGGTAGAATTCGGCACTGAAACCACCTGGACCAGGGCTTTTATTTTTGGGGAGGTTTTTAATGACAGCTTCAATTTCCTTAAGGGTTATAGGCCTGTTTAGGTAATGAATTTGATCTTCATTCAATTTTGGTAGATAGTACCTGTCCAGAAAGCTGTCCATTTCTTCTAGGTTTTCCATTTTTGTGGAATACAGATTTTCAAAATATGACCTGATAATTCTCTGTATTTCCTGGGGGTCTGTTGTTATGTCCCCCTTTTCATTTCTGATTTTGTTGATTTGGACACTCTCTCTCTCTGTTTTTTGATTAGATTGGCTAAGGGCTTATCTATCTTGCTAACTTTCTCAAAGAACCAACTCTTAGATTCATTGATTCTTTGTATTATTCTTTTTCTTTCAATTGTATTGATTTCAGCTCTAAGTTTGATTATTTCCTGCCATCTACTCCTTCTAGGTGAGTTCACTTCTAATTGTTCTAAGGCTTTCAGCTGCGCTGTTAGGTCTCTAGTGTGGGATTTCTCAAGGTTTTTCATATATGCATCTAGCGCTATGAATTTTCCTCTTAAGACTGCTTTCATTGTGTCCCACAAGTTTGGATATGTTGTAGATTCATTTTCATTGAATTCTAGGAAGACTTTGACTTCTTTCTTAATTACTTCCTTGACCCAGAGATGGTTCAGCTGATTGATGTTTAGTTTCCATGAGTTGGTAGGCTTTCTTTGGGTTTTGATGTTGTTGAATTCTAACTTTAGGCCCTGATGGTCCAATATGTTACAAGGGATTATTTCCATTTTTTTCTATCTGCTGATATTTGCTTTATGACCAATTATGTGGTCAATTTTGGAGAAAGTTCCATGAGGAGCTGAGAAATATGTATATTCTTTTGCCTTTGGGTGGAAGCTTCTGTAGATATCTATGAAATCCATTTGCAACATAACCTCATTTAGACTCCTTATTTCTCTGTTGAGACTCTGTCTGGTTGATCTATCCAGGGTTGAAAGTGGGGTATTGAAGTCTCCCACTATTAGGTTGTAAGAATCTATGTGAGATTCGAGCTTTAGCAGTGTTTCTTTTACATAAGTAGGTGCTCTTATATTAGGAGCATAAATATTTAAGACTGAAATCTCCTCTTGACCAATTTTTCCTGTGATGAATAAGTAGTGACCGTCTTGGTCCCTTTTAATTGTTTTTACCTTAAAGTCTACTTTGTTAGATATTAGGATTGCAACCCCTGCTTGTTTCTTAGGACCATTTGACTGGAAAATCTTTTCCCAACCCTTTATTCTAAGCCTGTGTCTGTCTTTGCAGTTGAGGTGTAGGCAACAGAAGGATGGCTTCTGTTGTTGTATCCATCTTGTTAGTGTGTGATGTTTTATAGGAGAGTTGAGACCATTGATATTAAGGGAAATTAGTGACCATTGATTCATAATTCCTGCCATTTTTGGTGGCAACTTGTATTTTCTTACTCTAGGGTATTCTTCTGTGGACTTATTGATTGTTTTTGATTTCATGGGTATATCTGGGGTCCTTAGGTTGGAGTTTTCCCTCTAAAACTCTCTGTAGTGCTGGATTGGTAGATAGATATTCTTTCAGTCTGACTTTGTCCTGAAATACCTTGTTTTCTCCATCTATAATTATTGATAATTTTGCAGGGTATAGTATTCTAGTTCGGCAGCCATGCTGTTTTAGCATCTGTATAATTTCTGACCAAGCCCTTCTAGCTTTCATCGTTTCCATTGAATAATCAGGTGTTATTCTGATGGGTCTGCCTTTATATATGAGTTGGCCCTTTACTTTTGCAGCTCTTAAAATTTTTTCTTTGTTCTGTATGTTTTGTGGCTTGATTATAATGTGGCACGCTGACTTTTTTTGGGGATCATACCTATTTGGTGTTCTGTAAGCTTCTTGTATCTTTATAGGCATTTCCTTCTTCAGGTTAGGAAAGTTTTCCTCTATGATTTTATTGAAAACATTATCTGTGCCTTTGAGCTGGTATTCTTCTCCTTCTTCTATTCCTATTATTCTCAAATTAGGTCTTTTCATGGTGTCCCAGATTTCCTGAACATTTTGAGTTATGGCTTTTTTAGTTTTACTCTTTTCTTTGACTGATATATCTAATTGAGCTACTGAGTCTTCCACTTCAGAGATTCTATCTTCCACCTCTTGAACTCTGTTTGTTATGTTTGTATCTGTGGTTCCACCTTTTTTCTTCAGGTTTTCTATTTCTATCTTTGCCTCATTTTGTGCCTTTTTTATTGCTTCTATTTCAGCTTTTATTTCAGCTTTTATTTCCTGGCATGTTTCTTTCATAGATTTGTTCATCTCTTCCAATTTTTGTTTGTATTTTCTTCTATTTCCTTAAGGCTTTTTTTCATATCTTCTTTTAGAGCTTCGATGATCATCGAAAAGGAATTTTTGGTGTTGCTTCCTTCTGTTTCCTCTTCATTGCTCAGTTCAGATCTTGTATTTGTAAGATTGCCACTCTCTTCTGGAGTTACCATGTTGTCCTTTGTATTATTATGTAATTTTTTGCACTGACGTTTGCCCATGGCTTCAGTGGTTCACAATTAGATGGCTACAGGTCAGGTGTGGCAAACTCCCTCAGCTTTGGCTGTGGGTGTGGTGACTGGGAGCGATTATCCGCCCCTGCTCCAGAGTGTGCTGGGACTCTGCAGATAGCACTGGTCCGGGAGCGGAAACTAAAGCTATGGGAGCTTAACTCTCCCTCCCAGGCTGGGATATAGGCGCTTGGGCCTGGTGACCCCTCCTCACCTCTGGCTGGGGTCTGAGTCTGTCCTTCAGAGACCCCTGCAGTTGTTGGCATGCTCAGTTCGAGGTGGCGGTGGGTAGACATGCAAACTCCCTCAGCCGGAGCTGTGGGTATGGTGACTGGGAACGATTATCTGCCCCTGCTCCAGAGTGTGCTGGGACTCTGCAGACAGCACTGGTCCGGGCTATTATAATCATTTCTTTGGCAAGGCTGCAGATGTTTATTGAGTTTGAAGCCTCAACGTTCTTAGACATTCTCTCAAGTCCACATGGTCTCTTCAGTTGCTCTGTCTACTCATCTCTATTGAATACTGGACAATGAATTTGATGATACCTGCACAAATAAATATTCTAAAAATCATCTTTGTTGCTAAGAAATTTAGTTTTCTTGAACATGTACAATATTGTTTTTATAAAATTTCACTCTGATGTTGAACAAAGTAATTAAATGTGGGAATGAGGCTATGAATATATATGACAGAGTCTTAGTTTAGGTTGGTCAAATAACAGAAATGCATTTTTTATTTTTTCTACCCAGTCTTTCTCCCTCTCAGACCACAAAAGATCTCCTAACATCTTGTCTTTTTTACTAAAATTAACAACTCACAAAAATCCATGTATGCTGCAAATGGGAAACTACCATGGGTCACACCCTCAGAGAACAGTGACCTACCTCTGACTAAAATTATATGTCTGCATATATAAACTATATATGGAAATTTCAAAATATTTAAAAATAAAGCATCAAAAATATGAATCATTTTCCCAGGATAGCTACAAAAGGCTGGTTGTGTTTTCAGAAATCAACTGAATTCTTTCTCTACAATCCAAAATTAGTGCTTCTCAAAATGTAGCGTATGGTGTCATGACTTAGAATATTCTGGAATTCAGGTCACTGAGCTGTCTCAAATACTCAGATACTAAGAATGTAACCATCTTGATTTTCTATGTTTAATCAAATTCACCAAGGAACACTGAAATTTCACCAATGTTTTTTGTGGTAAATGTTTAGAATAATTGGATTCTAGGTTTGAACTTTTTTTTTTTAATTTTAAAAGTTTTCTCTTTTTGAACACATTTCTTTTTTGAGGAATTCTTCTCATTTGTATATGTACACAACTATGTGCAATGCGTGTGCACACAAGGGCTTATGTTCCAAGTGACTGTCTTTATATAGAAGTTGACACTGAGTGTTTTCATTGTTCATATTACATCTTATATTTTGAGACAGGTTCTATCACTGAGTCCACAGCTTGAACATTGGCTGAACTGTGTGGCCAGCATGCTCTGGCAATTTCCAGTTTGTCCTGCCTCCCAGTACTAGGACTATAGGGTTAGACTAGTAGAAGTGTACTACTGTTCCCAGCTGGGTAGTACACTCAAGCCTTGTACTTGAGGCTCAGGCACTTTACTGACTGAGCTGTCTCAACATCACATCTTTTTGGAGTATTTCTATAAAATTATTTTTTCACATAACTAATGCAATGGCATCACTGTTCAACCTCTTCTACTCTCTCTGTCTCTCTCTCTCTCTGCCTGTCTCTCTGTCTCTCTAGACTCTCTGTCTCTCTCTGTCTTTCTCTCTCTGCCTCTCTCTCTGTCTCTCTGACTCTCTGTCTCTCTCTGTCTTTCTGTCTCTGTCTCTCTCTCTGTTCATGTGTGTGTGTGTGTGTGTGTGTGTGTGTGTGTGTGTGTGTGTGAGTGTGTGTGTGAAGCCTATATAGCTGATTTCCAGAGGAAAATGAAAACAAAATTAACAGATGCCCTGTAGCAAGCAGAGATAGTTTGTAGGTCCGGTGTTACAGACAAACACTGACATGCTCAATACACCAGCACACTGAAAACACACACATTTGTAGCTATTCTGTCATAGAAGGGCCCAAGGTAAACAAAGTTGAATTTTAGACTAATTTCTCACTTCTCTTCTATCACTGAAGATATTACAACAGTCACAAGAACAAAAATAACTAACTTAAACTATCCAGTATCAGCCCACAAACCGGTTGGTGAGACAGTACATTGTGTAAGAATGAGTTCAATGATAAGACCAAAAGCCATTTTCAGTTCAAAAGCTAAATGACAACCGAGGCATTTTGTTTCAAGAAAAATAAACTCAAATGCCTGACGGTGTGCCCTCTGTATGACATGTTCTGCCTGTGCCATATTGGCTTCACCACATGGCTGCTACATTCCAGGAATTCTCCCAGTGCCATGTTGGGTTCACCAGGAATCCTGACAAAACCTGCAAGTTCTAGTGTCTTCTCTCTTTGGAAGTCCTTCTAAATCTCCCTCCTTCACTTTTTCTAAGAACTTGTCTTTGATACTTCAAATAGTATTTCTTTTCAATTGAAAGGTAAAGGCATTATTGATTTCATACTATCTTATATTGGGTTGTTTCTGTAATTTCACACAGTAACTATGTAATGTTGTGAGATCTGTGTTCTCAAAAATAATCCAACCTAATTGTATGTGCAAATTTTTATTTTACAAGTGTTTTTAATATACTTTGCCAGTAATAGCTCCACTAGAACTATATAACATTCCTCAAGATTTCCTAATATTTTTAGTAATGTATTCAATAAATCAAAAATTTTATGTTAAATAATGTGCAAAAAGTGCAAAATTATTAGTGTTGCACTGCTAATCAAAATGTCAAATGATTTCTGATGTTAACTGACCCATCTCTAATATTTTTTTTTACCATTTACTAAGGTAAAAACTAATCTGATAAAGTCTGTGTCATAAGATTTAGAATCCGGGTGGACAAAACTGGATTTGGCCAGGAGTGGAGACTGATCCAAGCATTATTGGGTCAGTGGGACCATAGGACTGTCTGCTCCCTGCCCAGTGAGGGGATGGGGAGTTGCAGAGAAGAAAAATGACCTGATGTGGTGCAAGGGGGAAGGGACCTTGAATAAGGATATACAGGAATAGAAAAAAAAATTCAGAAGGAAAGCTGAACACAAAGTAAATATATGTGTAGTAATCTTATTTGCATTATCACCCTTGATAAGTCATGCTTATGATCTTTATCTTCTTTATAGTTATTGTTAACTTTTCAGCACTTTAAATTCATTTTACTGTTTTGTTGATACATACAAAATAAATAAAGAAGGAAAAAATATTTAGAACCCTATTGTTCATGTTATTTATGTTATAGAATGCTTAGACTAAATCCTATGTAACAATGAGAATAGTTATGCAAGGCATTCATTATTTTTATATATTAATATAATATGCAATAATAAAAAAGGTATATACTGTTAAATATTAATATTCTCTAATTTGACCTACTGCCTTAATTGTTTTCACTATAACAGTCAGGTGGCATTCATCTTATTTCATTTTAGCTCCTACAGTGAAATCATATGAATTGTAGAATTTACTAACAACAGAAATTTAATTTGTATTGTTCTAGACAGGGTGAAGGATGAAATCAAATCAGTGGTGAGGGTCTCTCACTGGCTCTCAGATAATACAGCACTGCTGTACAATTACAAGGTAGAAGGACTACATTATCTCTTCTTAGGTCTTCCTTATAGAACCCACTGCTGAAGTTTGGGTGCTGATTGTGCCCACTTGGCTCAAGTGCTCCCAATTTCTTGCCCAGTAAAATGAATTGGAAATGTCAACAGACCTCCTGGAACAGGGCCTAATGGGAGGTATGGAGGTTATTAAGGATATGTCCTTCAAAAGGACTGGAAGATCCCTCTCTTGTTTCTAGGTCACAATATAAACTGTTTGCTCTGCCATACAATTCCTGTCATTACCATCCTGTGTGGCTTGAAGAGGCATAGTGTTTGATCCATCTAATCTCAAATTGGAATTCTAAGAGACTAAAACAACCAATAAGCTTCTCTCTTTGTATGAGCAACACCTCACTGATTTTGTTACAATTACAGAAAGTAAGACAGATATTAACTCATTCATGGTGACTCTTACCTCATGATCTCATCATGTTCCAAGGGAGTCACATTGAGAAATATATTTCAGTCTACATATTTTGAGTAACAAAAATATTCAGACCACAACAATAAAAAACATTTTAACATGTTAGCAACATTTTTTAGAGAAATTTTGAACAGGGTTAGACAAAGATGTTAAGTGTCTTAAGTTTAATCATGCTTCCTTCTTATATCTACACTTATTTATCAACATTTTATCACACACTAACCCACAATTTAACAGAAGCAATTTTTTTTTCTTGAAAAGTAGACAACAGAAATTATAAAATGGGCCCTGGTCAGGAGGTTGTTATTCTTGTTAGCTTTATTTTATGTTTTTAATAACGTACTAACTCTAGTTAGTCCTGTCCACATACAGAGGGCCATAGGGCCGTTCATTGTAGCATTGGCCAGCCTCTACTTGCCCCTGAAGGAAAAGTAACTTTTCTTCACACAGCAGCCATTAATTAGCAGTGGCTCCTCATTGAGTGTCAGGTATTGAGAGGCCCTTGGAGGATGAACTGCTTTCATCTTGTGGAAATTATTGAGCAGATCACAACAACTGCTGTAGCCATATCAAGATGTCAGAATTTCACAATACTCCTCTGCATCTAATAGCTTTTACATTCTTTCATCCTCCTACTCTGTGACATTCCCTAAATCTTAGGAATGAAGACTGATAAAAAATGTTTCATCTGTAGTTGAGTACTCATGGTGACTTATTCTCAGAGCTTTGAACCATCACAAGTCTCTGCATTAATCACTATCTTTTACAATAAGAACTTTTTCTGATCAAGGTTAAGAGCATCACAAATTTTTCAATTCCAAGAGGCAGTTATTTTACAATATAACTTGTTTATGTATTTATAATAAAATGTACCAAAATGGGAAATTGAACGTGTTGACAGTAAAAGAATAAAACTTCACTCGGATATTTAACAAAGTTACTTAAATGAAGGGCAAATAGATTAACATATATGGTAGAATCTCAACATATTTTACTCAATTAAAATTACCCCTAAGAGCATGTGTGTAGGCAGGCACATGTTCCCACATGTGCACACACTGAAATGGTCGTGATAACTGGAATTTGCCTACTTGCACATTTTATTATTTCTCCTTTTCTCATCTCTCTGTTTCTCATTTCTGTCTCTCTCCTTTCCTCTTGCCTTTTGTATCTTTCTATATTCCCTTTTTCTATTTCTTGTTTGTAATGAGTCAGCTGTATTTTCCCTAAATCATTTGTCCTTCTATCATTGTATACACATATTGATCTGCTATTAGTACAGTCTGATCATTTTTTTTCTTTTAAAACACCTACTTAACAATTACAAACATAACATAGTTGCAACTTGAAACTACAGTAGCATGTTTAAAGAGTGAACAGGCATTTTCTGATTATGGTAAATAATAAAGAAAAAAGAAAAAGACAGCCAGAAGACTTCATGTGAATACCTACATAAATCAAACTTCCCTTCAAATTAGTTGCAAGAGGTAAGCAAATTTATCAAAGATAACATTGAGGTAAAGTGAGTTGGCTTTTCATAATACGAATAGAAAGCGAAAGTTTATTTATTTGTTTCAGTACTTGAATTGATGGCTGCAAGTCTAATGCTCATTAGAGGGTTGGGCAAATCACACATAGAAAGTGGATGGAGCCACAGATCACACTCATTAGGAAGTGCTGGATACCACCACAGCAGCAGTGTAAGAGGAATGGGCACAGAAAAGCTCTTCTAATGAATAAAATATGAAGACTGCAATTACACTGACCAGAGAGAAATGGCCAGAGGATCATCAGCATAATAATAGCAATAAAAATAGTATCTCATGCTTGTGTATCTTATTTCCCATGCCCAAATTTGAATAGTATTTATTACCCACTTTCCTGTTTATGATTATGTAAAGAGCACACAACAAAATAAAAATAAAGCAAGGCTGTGGAATGCCTACCTTCAATGATTTTCTGTTACATGTTTGCACATAAAGGTCATTTAACTGTTCTGGAAGATATTTCATGGTCAGAAAATACATGAAATCTATAACTTAGATGACTGAGTTGTGATACACCAATTAAAAATGACTTTACATGCTGAGAAATTATAGTGAGTGACCACATGATGTGATTAGGTTTATATGCTGATAGAAAGCAGTTTTATAAATATAACACTGAAAACATCAGCTAGTTTTTAGTGGAGACTCACAATGCACTTATTACTGTGTTTCCATGTCATAAAAGGTAGAGAGCAAGGAATAGGTTATGAGCTCCTGAGATACTCACTGGATAAAGACCTCACCATCAATCCCTGGAACCTCATGATAGAAGGAGTAAATCAACTCTAACTACATGCCTCTGTCCTCCACACATGTACTATGCCATAATGAAACTTTAAAGAGGAGTTATGAGATATTGGCAGTAATCTAAATAATGGTAGTGATACTTAGTAATCATAATTATACTGTTTGTATATATTACTAATGCTTTATTAACAGAATAAATTGTATACATGGATATGTGTATATATCCACACACATATGCACTGTAGCACAACACAAAATGCTATTATTTATTCAAAGATCTAGAAACATAACACTGACTACAAATTATAAGGCTAATATAATTTACACTAAAGACAAATGATTTGCCATGTAAGGCAGGATTATTCAGTGTTCTGAATGAGGTGCAGGTATAGCTTAGAAGTACAGGATCTAAGTGTCTTTCTTCAGTAGAAATTCTGTTGCTATCATGAGGAAAAGCTAAGTTATTGAAGTAGATCCTGATACACAGCCCATCCCTTGGCTCTGACGTTAGAAATCCTCTTTCTTGGGGAACACTCCTCCATTGTTGGTGGGAGTGTAAGCTTGTTCAGCCACTTTGGAATGCAATATGGCCGTTTCTCAGAAAATTGAGAATCAGTCTCCCCAAGGACCCAGCAATACCACTTCTGGGTGTATATCCTAAAGAGGCACATTCACACTCCAAAGGTATTAGCTCAACTATGTTCATAGCAGCATTATTTGTAATAGCAAGAACCTGGAAACAACCTAGATGTCCCTCAACTGAAGAATGGATTAACAAACTGTGGTACATCTACACAATGGAATACTACTCAGCA